>MCFE01000004.1:0-280066 GCA_002104905.1 Basidiobolus meristosporus CBS 931.73 | reverse complement strand
ACCCTAACCCTAACCCTAACCCTAACCCTAACCCTAACCCTAACCCTAACCCTAACCCTAACCCTAACCCTAACCCTAACCCTAACCCTAACCCTAACCCTAACCCTAACCCTAACCCTAACCCTAACCCTAACCCTAACCCTAACCCTAACCCTAACCCTAACCCTAACCCTAACCCTAACCCTAACCCTAACCCTAACCCTAACCCTAACCCTAACCCTAACCCTAACCCTAACTTGTCATAAGTAAATAAAGATTTCACCACTTGGTGACTTTCCTCCCCCCTAACCCTTCTTTGTTTCAACTGAAATAAAGATTTCACCTGTTGGTGACTGTCTCCCCCCCCCCTAACCTCAAGAAAATGGGAATCCATTGTTTCAGCCCTGCAACAAAGCTACCTGAGTTTCCCTAACCCAAAAACAGAGAAACTTCTCCTGACAGCAATACACCACTCCAAGACAATTCACCACTCTCTGTATACTCAGCTCTGGGATCATATTATGAGTTCCTTGCCTCTGCAATCTTCCAACTCTATAACAAGAACAGTATCAAGACTCTACAGGGCAATGAGGCCCTCTTCCAGGAAGTTACCTTCAACAGAACAGCTGGCTAACATCTTCTTCTCTACAAAGCAGTACTCAACTCCTGGCTTTCATCCTGACTTCAAGACTCTGCCCATCCCACTTGCACTTGATCAAAGGAGAATCCATAATGTGCTCAAGAGGCTTGCCAACTCTACTGCTCCAGGTGTGGACACAATCTCCTATGAGCTTCTGAAGACTAGTACCAAGGCCATGTCTGCACTTCTGCTTCCACTGTTTCAGCAATGCTCAGCCCAGCTTTCTACTCCTGAGGAATGGTCCTTTGCAAATGTTCTGCCACTGTACAAGGGTAAAGGAAAGCACCTGGATCCTAGCTCCTGCAGGCCAATATCTCTGCTGCCCACCTGCAGAAAGGTGTTTGAGCTTCTGCTTGCTCAGGAGCTCTACTCTGACTCCCTCAAGTTTCATCCTGCACAGTTTGGCTTTGTTCCTGGCCTCTCCTTGGAATATGCAGTCGTACTTAGCCAAGATCACTCTCTCCAGTGCAAGTATCCCTCAGTTCTGTTTGATATTACTAAGGCCTTTGATTCAGTTGACAGAAATCTGCTTTGGTCCAAGTTGCAATGCTTCTCCAGTACCTCTCTCACCCTCCTTGTCAGGTCTCTGTTTCTGGATCCACAAGCAAGAATTCTGCACCCAAGTGAACAATCAGCTGTGTTCTCAGTTCCTAATGGAGTGGTTCAAGGCTCTGTGCTTGGTCCTATACTGTTTGCCATCTTCCTGAATGATTTCCCAAGACTCTCAGCTGACTGCCTGGTTACTCTCTTTGCTGATGACATCAGAATATCCTCCTCCAATGTGCAACAAGACTCCCAGACCATCCACCAGTATCTGCAGAAGAATAATCTCCAGCTTTCTATTGCAAAGACAGTACCTTTGGGCTCTCCCATCAACTTGGAGAACTCCACTCTACCTGCTCAGGTTTCTGCTACATATCTTGGCTTTCCTTTCCTTCCTACTGGACTAGACTCTGGAGCACACCTGAAGAAGAGAATTATCCTGGCAAGACAGGCACTCCACAAGCTACTGGCTGTTACTCCTCCTACAACTTCAGCTCCCAGCTGCCTCCTTCTACTCAAGCAGTTTGTCTTCCCTGTCCTGGAATTTGGCTTACCACTTCTCTCTCTTACTTCTAGAGACTGCACTAAGCTTGACAAGTTTGCAGTACGATGCATTACCTCCTTGGTGCCTCATTTGCCTGAATGCCCCTACAGACATGCTATTCTTGGTGCTTTTGGGTTTATGCCCTATAAGATCAGACTTCTCTACCTTAGAACCAGATTATACCTCAGACTTCACAACTGCAACAACCCACTGATTAAGGCCTGGAAGAGAACACACCACACAACACCTGGCTCCTGCTGGAGAACTATACTTGGAGATCCTGAAGTCAAGAAGTTTGCTGAATTTATTCTGCAGTCAGAAAAACCCAAGCTGGCCTACCTGAAGTACTTGACAGACCTTTGGCAGCAATATCTGCAGCAGCACACTCCCTTTATGATGAATATCAATCCTTATCACATTCCCCTCATTAATGTTGTTCACAAGTCATTCTTACCTCTCTTGCTACCCCCCTTCCCACTCAACAGTGTCTTGAGCACTGAAGAACTATCATCACTTCTTATTAACTTACCTGCAAATTCCCCTCAGCTACACACTCTTGTATCAAAGCTACAACAGTAGCGCTGGCTTCTTTGTTTCAACTGAAATAAAGATTTCACCTGTTGGTGACTGTCTCCCCCCCCCCTAACCTCAAGAAAATGGGAATCCATTGTTTCAGCCCTGCAACAAAGCTACCTGAGTTTCCCTAACCCAAAAACAGAGAAACTCCTCCTGACAGCAATACACCACTCCAAGGCAATTCACCTCACTCTGCATACTCAGCTCTGGGATCATATTATTAGTTCTTTGCCTCTGCAATCTTCCAACTCTATAACAAGAACAGTATTGAGACTCTACAGGGCAATGAGGCCCTCTTCCAGGAAGTTACCTTCAACAGAACAGCTGGCTAACATCTTCTTCTCTACAAAGCAGTACTCAACTCCTGGCTTTCATCCTGACTTCAAGACTCTGCCCATCCCACTTGCACCTCATTAAGGGAGAATCCATAATGTGCACAAGAGGCTTCCCAACTCTACTGCCCCAGGTGTGGACACAATCTCCTATGAGCTTCTGAAGACTAGTACCAAGGCCATGTCTGCACTTCTGCTTCCACTGTTTCAACAATGCTCAGCCCAGCTTTCTACTCCTGAGGAATGGTCCTTTGCAAATGCTCTGCCACTGTACAAGGGTAAAGGAAAGCACATGGATCCTAGCTCCTACAGGCCAATATCTCTGCTGCCCACCTGCAGAAAGGTGTTTGAGCTTCTGATTGCTCAGGAGCTCTACTCTGACTCCCTCAAGTTTCACCCTGCACAGTTTGGCTTTGTTCCTGGCCTCTCCTTGGAATATGCAGTCATACTTAGCCAAGATCACTCTCTCCAGTGCAAGTATCCCTCTGTTGTGTTTGATATTACTAAGGCCTTTGATTCAGTTGACAGAAATCTGCCTTGGTCCAAGTTGCAATGCTTCTCCAGTACCTCTCTCACCCTCCTTGTCAGGTCTCTGTTTCTGGATCCACAAGCAAGAATTCTTCACCCAAGTGAGCAATCAGCTGTGTTCTCAGTTGCTAATGGAGTGGTTCAAGGCTCTGTGCTTGGTCCTATACTGTTTGCCATCTTCCTGAATGATTTCCCAAGACTCTCAGCTGACTGCATGGTTACTCTCTTTGCTGATGACATCAGAATATCCTCCTCCAATGTGCAACAAGACTCCCAGACCATCCACCAGTATCTACAGAAGAATAATCTCCAGCTTTCCATTGCAAAGACAGTACCTTTGGGCTCTCCCATCAACTTGGAGAACTCCACTCCACCTGCTCAGGTTTCTGCTACATATCTTGGCTTTCCTTTCCTTCCTACTGGACTAGACTCTGGAGCACACCTGAAGAAGAGAATTATCCTGGCAAGACAGGCACTCCACAAGCTACTGGCTGTTACTCCTCCTTGAACTTCAGCTCCCAGCTGCCTCCTTCTACTCAAGCAGTTTGTCTTCACTGTCCTGGAATTTGGCTTACCACTTCTCTCTCTTACTTCTAGAGACTGCACTAAGCTTGACAAGTTTGCAGTATGGTGCATTACCCCCTTAGTGCCTCATTTGCCTGAATGCCCCTACAGACATGCTATTCTTGGTGCTTTTGGGTTGATGCCCTATAAGATCAGACTTCTCTACCTTAGAACCAGATTATATCTTAGACTTCTCCACTGCAACAACCCACTGATTAAGGCCTGGAAGAGAACACACCCCACTACACCTGACTCCTGCTGGAGAACTATACTTGGAGATCCTGAAATCAAGAAGTTTGCTGAATTTATTCTGCAGTCAGAAAAACCCAAGCTGGCCTACCTGAAGTACTTGACAGACCTTTGGCAGCAATATCTGCAGCAGCACACTCCCTTTATGATGAATATCAATCCTTATCACATTCCTCTCATTAATGTTGTTCACAAGTCATTCTTACCTCCCTTGCTACCCCCCTTCCCACTGAACAGTGTTTTGAGCACTGAAGAGCTATCATCACTTCTTATTAACTTACCTACAAATTCCCCTCAGCTACACATTCTTGTATCTGTTGTAATTATTGAATTGTCACCTAAATATTCATGCTAACTTAGTCACATAGATCTTATTCTGTGATTAGCATTCTGTCCTGACTAGATTTCTTGTCGGGATTTACTTAGAATATTTTCACCAAATTGTCAGGTACCCAGATTATTATTTTTCTCAAAGTCGTCCAAAAGACCCCAAACTTTGCACACATATTCTTGGGACCTTCCTTAACAAACTCCACACGTTTGTTTCCTCTACTTTATCAAAAGTATAAATACCATACTTTTGATCAATAAATCTACAAGTGAATAACATGTAAATCTTCTAGTTCTCCACATCACTTCCAATACTCCTCAGAATATTGCAACAGTATCAAAGCTACAACAGTAGTGCTGGCTTCTTTGTTTTAACTGGAATAATGATTTCACCAGTTGGTGACTGTCTCCCCCCTAACCCTAACCCTAACCTGGGCCTGGCTTTCTAGGAAACCTCTCACAGACCTAGCTTACTAGGAAATATAGTACCACTCAGCTTCTCAACTCTCAGACCTGGCTTACCAGGAAGATATCTCTCAGACCTAGCTTTCTAGGAATTACCTCAGATTAACTTGGCTTCTTTAGATACTTGTCATAAGTAAATAAAGATTTCACCACTTGGTGGCTTTCCTCCCTCCCCTAACTGAGATAAAGACTTCTCCTGTTAGTGACTGTCTCCCCCCCCCTTACCTCAGATATACTCAGATTCTCTCCTCTCAGACCTGGCTTTCCAGGAAACCTCTCTCAGACTTAGCTAACTAGGAAATACAGTACCACTCAGCTTCTTAACTCTCAGACCTGTCTTACCAAGATGATATCTCTCAGAACTAGCTTTCTAGGATTAACTTCAGATTAATATGGCTTCTGTATATGCTTGTCTCAAGTGAATAAAGATTTCACCACTTGGTGACTTTCCTCCCCCATATATAACTAATTCCAGTTATGGTTTATTTTATCACCTCTTGGAATCTATTTTTAGCTGTCACACCTGAGCAATTTTGATGCAGACATTATGTCCTCAACTAATCTGCTAAGCCTTTCCAAGTAATTAATCATCCAAGATCTATGCAACCACTTAGTAGTTGCCATGACATCAGCTGATTAAGGATGCAATTTCTCATTTATCTTATGCACTTATCAGCACCCCAACAGATTTTAATTAGTCCAGACTCTTGGTGCTTACTAATGCAACTTGATCAGAAAAGTATAAATAAAGCTTACCAAACCTTTTGATTTAGTATGTGTCCCAACATATTTAAGATTGTTTCTTAGCAAAAATAAGAATTCAACAATTACATTCTAGTTTCTACCCAAGCCTAGCATATCAAGCACTCCTGTGAACACCAAGCCTAGCCTGCATAGCAAACCAACTCTGTTGCCTTTATAGCCAAACCCAGCTATATACAAGACCAATATTATACCAGAACCTCTCTGCTTATATTCCCACCACTCTCTGACAATTCTAAGATTCTGCACCTAGTTGTCACTTATGTTCAGTCAAATCATTCAAGAGTTTTATTACACTTTTCTCTTGGATGCAACAAGTACTAGAGACAACAAGCAGTCTTTCTGCATTCTCCTCCAGACTTTGACATTAAGGATATCTGGGAAACAACTAAGTCCAAGTTTATCTTGTAGGCTTTCTGCATCTCAGCTATCCATATTCCAACTTGGCTTCTCTATTTATGATTTAAATAAAGATTTCAACCTTTGGTGATTATCAACCCCCCTAATCCTTTTCATCTTATGGGTACCTAATGTTTTTGGTAAAAAAAATTCAAGTAAATCCTAACAAGGAATTTGGTCAGTATTCTCAAAGGTTTAGAGGTAATAGGTGAGTATTTAGGGGGAGATACAAACTTTTACAACAGATTTCAGGATGTTGTGATGGTAAAGTAGACCCCTCACTGCACCCTGTTGCCAGAGCCAAGTTCTTTAAGTGCCTCTTAGTAAAAGGCAGATTACTTGTTTATCCTATGCTACATTTCAAGAATTTGCAAGTATAAAGCAGAGTACTTATTAGACAGTAAACACACAACATTGTAGCTTATTTCTTTAGAATTATGTCAAAGGATTGAGAGGCAGAAGGTTCTAAGTGGCTCCCGTAAGAGGGATTTTTTGCACTTTTGTAGTGGCCCAAAGCAAAGGGTCATACATTGGTTAAAGGGTTGATAAGAAATCCTCAGCTAACATTAAAGCTATGACTCCAGCAACGTGGTGACTAGCCATACCCAGTGACAAAGCATTAGTAGGCTACCTAAGGCTGCTCATTTTTATTGAGACTTAGCAACTGGACTGTAAAAATAGGATATGATCAAATTACCACTGATTTGTGCTGTACTATCACTGCAGCTAGAATAGGATTCAAGTGTAATTTCATTTGACCAAGTAGTGGGATTTGTGTCCATTGTGGATCCATCAGTTTCAAAAGCCATTATGATGCCTTTGCCATCCACGAGGTCTTAAGTACAAATAAAATCAAGGAATTGATTAGGCCCAATGGGGGAGTTGACCATGACCAACCTAATCCACGACATCAGTAGTATATTCCAAGTTATCATGGGCTTTTGTCCACTTGTGCTACAAAGAAGTATAGCAGTTTGTTCCGGAACATAGCGGTAGTAATATAAATGCATTGTCCCTCATCAGTATTGCTCCATGCGCACTTATCGAGTTGTATCTTCTTTTAGGAAATGGAGGCTATACGCCTTTACTACCATTGTCATTGTTTTTGCTATCACTGTGATCTTATTGGCATCTTCGTCTAACATAAGCGTCGAGCTACGTAAAGCACTAGGTAGAGCAGATTCAAACTGGGATATTTGCGCCAAGGGATCAGCTTCCGGCTGGAACAAGTCTATAGTGGTTTTAAATGGCAGACCTGAGTGGAATGGAGACTCCTGGAATGACTTCAACATCACACTATACAACCCTACAGCAGATTATCTTTACAAGGATATAGATCTCAGCTGGCCCTCTAGGATCCTTAACACGTATGCAATAATGTTCAATCGACAACTGAAGCTGAGTGCCGAGGACTACTTTGTCTTTATCGAGGATGACGTGGTATTGACCGACAAGCAGAGGTTTATTATGGAAATCGAATGCTGGCTGGCCAGGTATTCCACTGAAGTTGATCTGGATTTTTACTCGCTTTTCAATGCTGACACCGCACACTCGATATACGACTGGGGTACACAGGCGTTCGTTATATCCAGGCAAGGCCTAGTCCAGCTATTGAGCAACTACTATAAGGGTAAAGTACATCTTCCCATCGACATGTACTTCTCCATGACAAACAAAAGGTACAAGACAAAGGTCAAGATTGTAAACCATGTAGGAACCAGATACAAGCCTATTTGGTAACATAATAAAGAATGGATCGATAGACGTCTATTCACCTAGTAAGTGTGATATCTCGTATATTTTGCATGCTGTAATGTTTAATATGTGAGAACACTGCATTCCTATATATTCATCGAATCTGGTTGGGACAATATGCGATGAGGATGAAATCATTGGCTGATAGCGTGACATTATAACAGTACCTGGAATGGAGATTCATCTACCGAGTTTGGGGAGAACGGCCACCGGGAAGTGGGTCTTTGAGTACAGATAATGTATGTGATTAGTACAGCCGCGCTATTGGCATCACTTAGCTGATGTAGGAGTTCTGATATAAGAACTTGGGAGGGTGTGGGGTTGGCCTGTAGACCATAAGTACGTGTGTGTTACTTTCCGCACAGCCAAGTGAGACATATGGTCAACTTGCAGCGGTAATGGACGTTTTCTGAAGAACCCACACCTTCCGAGCAAATTGCAGCATGCTTCACCTGATAGTGAACAGGATTTAAGCTACACATGTTACAAATATCAATGAGCCACGCTTATACTTTCTTCCTCAAGCTTCAATAGATGTTGCATTAATAGTGCTTACTTGCACAATTCCCTTCATCTTGCAGTTGGTAACTTCACCATGTTGCTATGCGCAGTGGACAAGTATTGTAACCAGGTAGGTATAGATCAGGGTTCGTATCTCCGTGAATAAAACTGGCAATTCCACCCTCAAACCCTGATTTAGAAATGTGTACTCATCTTGCAGAGAGATCCATCATCCAAATGTTACATCGAGTCACACTTTACGCACTGCTTGTAATCAGCAATGATTTTTGCGATCAGATTGCGTCTGCAATAAGCTGAATTAGGCGGGCATATAATCCATCAGATTTCCTTAGCTCCCCAGCAAGAATTTATGGAATACATACTAGAATGGTTTTATTGATGGAATGCATACTAGAATGGTTGTTCCACCAACATGGTATTTCTGTAGATCGGCCTATAGTCATTTGACTGATTTATCCAAGCAGCCTACAACACTAATCGCAATTTCACCGAGTACAGAACAACTTCAGGGATCCAGGTAGAATCACGGATGAAACTAGATATCCCCATATCCCCATATACCATAAAATAGTGAAGCATATCTTGAAGTCTAGACATTGTCCTGGTAGACAGATGAATCCCAACACCTGAATAAACTGGTAGCTTTGAGTACGATTGAAGGATGTGCTGCTTAATTCGCCCACCATTTCAGGTTTTGGGCCCAAGTGCCTATACGGAATCACATGCAATTTGCATTGAAGATTCCATTGTGCAACCCTGCTCTTAAATGTAAGCAAGTGATGGACAGAACCAAAGTGTTATGCTTGATTATTGTAATTGTGGAGGACAAGTGTGCCATCAGATCACAACCAAGTGAAATACAAAGCTGAGTGGCAGTTGTACCGAGTATCTTTAGAATATTCCGGACTCATTTGTATTTGCACTGCTTACCGAATATTTCATCATCATTGAGGCCTACTACACAACTACCATTTGTAGGACTAGTAGAATTTATTTGTTGTTTTATTGAGTTCAAATAAAGTGTTATACTTTTAAGTGCACTTTGTAAGACTAGCCATAAGTATATGCTGAGAAAGGTCCCAGAAAGTGTTGTAAGAGTCTTGGAGATATTAGAAGTGATTGGGAGAACAAGTAGATTATATGGTTTTTGTTTAATGGTCTATTGAATGAAAGGTAGTATTTGTTTTGCCAAGGCCATGTAAAGTATAAACACGTAGAATATGCTTAGAAAGGTCCCAAGAACATGTGTGCAAAGTTTGGGGCTGTTTGGACAATGTTGAGAGATTTTATACTCTGAGTACTTATTAAAGTAACCCGTAAGTATTGTGCAATTCCTCTAGTGCTTCAAGTTGCTTCAAATACTCTCAAAAGCTTTGCAACAGTCATAAAGCAGCTTTTTTACCAAGCATCAGCTCTCTCACTCTGCACTTAGGCTCAGTGTTTGGGGCTGTTTGGACAAATTTGAGAAATCACACGTTATGGGTACCTGATATTTTGGTGAAAATATTGCAAGTAAATCCTGACAAGGAATTTGGTCAGAATTTTCTAAGGTTTGTAGGCAATGATCTAAGCGACCAAGTTAGGAGAATCTTTAGGTGTAATTACAAAATTCACCACAGAAAGTAGTGCTCAAAGCTCGGGGACCTTCATGAGTTAGAAATATTGAAAACTTCCAGGCCTTCACTATTTCCTAGAATTAGTCAATATCTTACAAGCTATTTTCTAAGTAGACAATTGACAACTTGGCAGTAATCTAAAAAGAAACTTACGTTATATAAGTGACTTGAGTGTAAACTGAATATCTACAACACTTTGCACACATGTCTGATGGAACATTTTGAATGTAGTATATGTACTTATTCTACCAAGACTTGGAAAGGGTATATACAGCATTTATGTTTTCAATTGAAGGCCATATGCTCTACTTACTCCTCAAATTGCTTCCAAGTTCTCCATAACTTCCACAACAATAATACGTTCAATTGAAGTATTGCACCTATAGAAGTACTCTGCAAGGTACACAAATTAGGCAAGTACATTCTCAGCATATACAAAGAAACTGGACTTTAATCTAACTAATGGTAAACCATGTTTGGAGCTTAAGGTGCTCTCTAGGATGATTGTAAGTGGATATACGAGTAATTATTCTAGTATAAAATTTGAAGAAAATGCTGAAATTGTTATGAAGCAGAGAAGTAGAAACCTATATTTTATAATTTGCTATTGCATTAAACTAGCAAATAGGACTTGGCGCTTCTTGAGGAATATTCTTGCCTATGTCTGAGCAATGTGATACTTCATCATCATAGTGGCTGACGTTATTGTAACCTGCGTAGTCACTTTCACCAGCACCATTCATCCATTATAAGGTGGTCGGGTAAAACGTGATCTGAATCGATGGATTTTCTGATCATCCCACAATTCCACCCATAATTCGAAGGGTAGAAAATCGAATTGCGCTGGGCTTAGATTCATTATATCTCACGAATTTTAACGAGCAACTTAATTCTACTTCTTGCTTATCCTTGAGAGAAGTAGCCAGACATTGCTCAAGATAGACTCACGATGTATGTAAAACCTCATTGCGATGGGAAACCCATGATACAATGATACCTAAGCATCGGGACATTCTGCTTTCTTTTGAACACGCTTGTGACAAATTGGACATTTTCAATGAGTTTTGAAATATAGTGGGGGAGTTGTATTGCTTTTTGCCTGGCAATATCGAGTTATGAGGTTGGATGTATATGTGAAATCTATATTTGCGTTGTACTTCAACTGGGTAGTAGGCTTAAAGCTAGGGAATATATATATATCCGTACTATTTGCCTTTTCGATGCTCGCTTCTTCTGCCACAACCCCTTTTATGTCAGCAGCAATACCCCATAGATGTTTCGTACGAATCTCGTATTGGTCAATGGCTAATCAGCAGAATATACAATACTATAGGTATTTTTACCTGGCCTAACCAAAACAAGTCAATGTTGATGTAACTTTGGTTATGATGTTACAAGATAGGTGCTGCTGATCAAGCAAGTCTCATGATCAGGAAGGGTGGTTTTCCGGGCCTCGTCAAGATGATTGACCCATTTTTCTAGGTCAGTTTGGCCTTCAACCATGAGGAACAGTTTCCATTCGGTCGGTAACTCCTCGTCATCTAATTCAGGTAGGCATTCAAATGCAGCCTTTTCAAAGGTTAACTCGAAGCAACCAATACCCAAATATGTGTACTCCGGGTTTTGTGTAGTGATTTTCAGCAGTCGGCCCAAAGGAATTGTTGAAACGAGATTCTGGCCGAGATACATAAGTCCACTTATAACAGATGAATATACAACACAGAGGGTACCTTTGGATCGCATTTGTTGTACAAGTAAAGCATGCCTGGCTTCAATACTCCGTGGTACTGAATCCAGTCGCACTAATTGGATTTACGATATTAGCAATTACGTACAGAAATACACAAAACTACCACCAACCACAAAACTTCTAATACGCTTGTACACTGTTATGGTGCCCTCATGTAGAATAGTGTCTGGCGATATGCAGCATGCTCCCCTATTTGGAGTCCGGAGCCTGGGGTTAATTTTGCACATTCCAACTGTCAACACTGATTGGGCTGATTTGATGTCCAACTCATTTTCACAGTTCAAAATGTACGTATCAGTGGCTTTTCCTAGGCTGGTCAGAGGGAAGCTTAGATGCAGAGTGCCAATTGTAGCTGGGAACTCATCGCGTTTGTTGATTTTGCGCATTAATCTCGAGGAAGAAGCGCCAGTCTCGCGAAGTGCAATTAGCTCTAGTTGAATTGAAAAGGGTTTGTCAACGTCACTAGATAACAAAGTTCAATTAGACCTTCGAATGAATGGGCGCCAAGCTCTTGCTTACAATAGGAGTATCTCCTCTGGGAAAATAGCGTAAACATCCTTGCCCTGTTGGGAAACCGTCATATTCGTAGATGATGAATCTCGAAAAGCCACCCGTAGTCGATACTTGACTTCATAACCTTTTGGAAGGAATGGATTTTTGTGCTTATGAGATAGCTATCCCGATGCTATTGTCGCAAAAATGCCTACTTTTCTTTCCTTGATATTGTAATTGATGAACTAAAGCGGTATAAGTAAGAGTGAGCTTGGAGGGGAGTTTGAACAGACTAAAGATTACCTCGGATGTACAATACACCTGCACCTGCCTCCTCGAGTTTATCCTTCTCGGTGGTTTGTAGAAAAAAGGAAGATCTACGGAGGTCGAGGTTTAACACAAATTTAAAGGCCTCTATAACTTCCAATTATTCACCTCCTCAGCCTTCGCTTGGGAATCTTGGTGCTTTCTAGGCCATCTGCTGTCGTAACGCTTGACTTATCACGGTCATATACCCAGTCCATAAGCTCTTCGTTCAAAGTAACTCCATTGCTGCTAAAGTTACAAACGCTCTTGAGGCGTTTCAGTGCTCCTGAAAGTTGTCCTGAACCTCGATTTGATAATCCAAAAGGTTGTTGGTGCAGGTTTTCCTTCTCAGTTCCCTTACGCAGCGAGAACTTGAGCTGCTTAAACATGAAAGACCGGGTAACCAGAATTCCGGAAGATTATTTCATCAAAATTTTAGAGAAGGCGCATCTGTTAATTAACAGATGGTGAATAATGCTCTGAAAGACGCACATAACCATGTTAAGATTATCATGATCATCCAAACCATAGTACACCACCAAGCTACCTTTAAATATACAAGATGATTAAGAATTCCGATCCGTTCTCACAAGCCACTCCACATGATCATTCTCATTGGGCTGTCAGCTAAACCTAGTATAAAACCGCCATTACCTTTCTGGAGATATTCGGATATGTAGATATTATTTATTGTATACAATAGAAATTAGCAGATATTTATGTACAATTGGTGCGGGATCTATGCCACAAAAGATCATGTGGATGAATGTTTGAGATGATCAACAGATCAAGGAGGCCTGACTATCAAGAACACGTTGGTATCTGGCAATTCTGTTGAGACTTGGCCAATGAACAGCCACCTCGTCCTCAGACAAGACGATGACTTCAATATCAGTCATACTCCGATCAAAGAAGCCCAACGTGGCGATTTGACCCTGTCCTTTGAATAATCTACCATTCTCAAACCCAATCAAATTGGTGTGCTTGTGTTCGTCGTCCATGTGAGCAACAAACGTCAACTCACTACGAGGAATATTCAAATCACCAGTGAGTTTACGTGCAGTGAGCTCATGTGTTGCAGGATTTTGGTTGAAGAGTAGTATTTCACAACCGTGCATTCCGTAGGTTCCCACCCAAACACCTTGCATGGGACGCTCTTTGGTAGGCTGGACCTCATCTGGGTGTAGTTTAGCAAGGCCAGGGATAAAGCCATTAGCATGAAATCCGGCGAACTCGTGACACGATTCGCAACACTTCCAAGAGAAGCTAGGTCTCTCAGCAGAAGGAATGCTGGGGGTTTGAAGGTCTGTGGCTGAGTTGGGGTCAGTTTTCAATTCGTTTTCCATAGTTGCCCATAGGTTGCTCCCCTCATGTGAGTGGAAAGGGCGTTTCCAAAGCTCCACAGCATGGTTTTCAGCGCATCTGAACTCCAATTTTGAAGTGATTTCGTTGATGGAGACAGAGAAGATTTTGTCCTTGCGAGTGGTAAGGCTCAGCTGTTCAATATGCAACGGCGCAGGGTTGTTGGCTCTTGGGCGAACGATTGGAGAGGCGGTATTTTGGCAAGAAACACGGTAGGCTGTCAAGCTATTGGTGTCTTGATCCCACTCGGTTTTTATAAACTCTCCGTTGACTGGGAAGTTGCCAAACCAGTAACCAAGAAGCCATCCGTTGTTGTGCAATAGTTGGGTATAAAGCTTTCGATACGATCTAATGGGGCCTGAGCCTAAACCATTTACGCCAAACTCACGGCAATATTGCAACCAGAAATATTCGGCGGAGCACTTCATATGGAACTCTTTGGAGGTCATGGACAACCGTGAGAGTGACTTGGGCTCAAGGTAACCCATGATCTGGAAATGGATCTCAGCAGGGAGCATATCAAGAGAGTTCATGTTGAGACCGATGCAAGTGGTGAAAGTCGGAGGTAGTGAGAATAGAAAGTGAAATCTATGATTTTGTCTGATGTATGGAGTTTGCCCGGCGTGATTTTATAGGAGTGTGATTCGAGTGTGATTCGAGTGCGAATCGATATTTAAGGATAGATACGAGCAGGTGATGAGCGATAGACACTAATTTGGACACTTGCTAGCTATATTGATGTTTATTCAATTTACACTTGACTGTTTCATAATCCTATACGGCCGGACCATTATGTAAGATGGCTTTTCCAAAATCCACCAGGAGTTTCATTTTCCCTCATACTATCCAGAACCTCTCAACCCTGGCTCACCAATTTGGAAATCCAATGTAAGCAGTATGTAACTTGATCTCCCTGATATATTCGGATCAACTAGACGGTTCATTCCTTTTCCCTTATGGATACCTAGCTTCAGCAATTCCTCTTCCACCTTGGCCAGTTCATCTGTATTACACAATTAGTTGCTCAATAAATCGGTGATAATACTCTGGGTTATCGATCCATTGTAGTGCATTGTTTCCTTTCATATTTACCTTTCCGGCTTATCGATTAATCGTGATCGATTGTTCAGTATGGCCAGAGTCGATTAAACCTTGTTGGTGATTAATTCTCACGACCAATGGTGCTAAACCTCCTTTTTCGCTTCTAAGCAACGAACACCTATGCTTATAAGGTTGTGAATCAAGCAACGAACACCTATGCTTACAAGGTTGTAAATCAAGCAACAGAACGTATGCGGGTCATGGCAGAAACTTCACCCACTGTGCGCGAGGGCGGTAATAAAACGTGAGCCATCGTGATATTTCGGATCTGCTGTAGATCGACCCTTCTAGCTGCAGCATATCCAAGTGCCATGTCATTATCAGACAGTTGGAGAAGATATTAGCCACATTCGCGCGATTGGTTTACTGCTCAAAAGTGGCATTCTTGGATGTGGCAACCATTTATGATGGTGTACTTGCCACACATAGGACCGATATGGTTTATGAATAACCCGGATAAACGATCACTCACACAGGAGCGCCGATATAATAGGGATTTTATCCTTACGGAAACAGGGATTGAATTGCCATACAGGATAGATGAGGGATAACATCCGAAGAGGCCATCTAAATATAGTGCACTTTCTTCCAAGCCGAGCACTGGTGGTTTCAATAGGCCTAGCTCCGGCCTATTAGAATTGTTCGGGATGGCGGTCGCAGAAAAGGCAAAAAGGACATATCCAAACATGTGTATCAATATTCCAGATCGGGAGAATTTTCATGAATGGCAGGAGCACGTTTGGATTCCCTAAATATCCTCGTAATTGATAAGAAACTTGGAAATTACCGTCACATATGGGCAGTTCCAGTGCTATGCAACATTTATTTTGTAGTTGGATGGAGGAGATGGAGTTGATATTTCGACAAATCAACAAAATGGTATTACGCTACGCGTATAAGGATAGGATAGAGTCGTTGACAAATCAGGATGGAATGGAATAGGCGTGTATAGGGTAAGTGCATTTTCCATGGTCTGAGCTATCAGGGCTTTCATGTCGATACAACTGTTCAGTCTAAGCTATCAGAGCTTTCCTTGAAGGATCATGTCAATACAACTGTTCACATAGTCCTTGCGATAAGTCATGTCCACTGCGAAGTAGCGGGTCAGCTCGTCACGAACTTGCTTTTTCGTGATGGTCATTAGGTCTGCTACTGATAAGATTGCACGGACCTCCTCCAAAATTTCTTCGTCAGTAGGGAGGCCTCCCGCTGCACTACCTCGGCGACTACTGCCGTTCCGGTAGTCATCTCCTACCACAGACGGTGATAGTGAGGGTGCCTGGGAATAGGCTGACAGGTTGTGTGCCGAACCACTTCGGTTGCGTTGGTCTCCTCCATAATCGGAGCCTGCTGAAGAGTATCCACCGCGTGAAAATCGTTCTCGAGAGCGAGAGGCCTGTGCGTTGACCATAGGTGACATCCTTACATGGCTATATGCTCGGAGATCGGGTGCGGGAGATCTTGACCTGTTGCCACCACTTGGAGAAAGGTAGCTGTCCATTCCATTGTATGCAGACATAGGCGTGTTCATGATACTATGATCGGTGACCTTAGATTTCTTGGAAAAATGACTGCGATAACTATCGTGGGTTTTAGCGGTTCTGGCAGAGCTTCGGGAATCCCGAGAGTCGTGCGAGACGTGCGAGCCTACTTCCCAAAGCTCTTGCTCATAATCGTTCCATTTCTTCAGTGGGATGCTGTTGATGTCGAACTTCTCTTCTGTCGAAACATGGCCCACCTTTCCTTTTTCCCCAACAACCACGCGAGTGTTACCCCAAGAGAAGTCGTCAAAATGCCAGAATGCATAAATCGGAAGGAACATGCTAAATACTGGCAGTGAGAAGAGATAAACGATCATCCAGCCAATATGCTGCCACTGGCGCTTGAATATGAATATGGCCACTTGGAAACCATAGATACATGCCAGAAGGACCAGTGACATCAATGGAACGGTGGTAGGATCGCTCACTACCTTGTAGATCAGATATGCCAAGTAAATACACTGGATAGGCAATATGATGGTGGAGAGTAAATCCAAAAATACAACAAAACGCATGGAGAAGCAGCAAAATCCGCAGAGCCTGGGTAGATACAGCAATTCCGAGAGGTTATGAATCGTGGAGTTGATCCATCTACGACGCTGTGAAAGGAGCACCGACCACGTATCTGGCGCATTGGTCCTACATTTGGCATCAGGCGTGAAGGTCATCTTGTGGTAATTGAAGTGTTTCAACATAAGCGTAGTCAAGTAACGATCTTCTCCCAAGGAGAGCAAGTTCTTCTTGTGCAGAGTGTCGACCTTGTTTTCCGAGTAATCCTCCAAGATGCAGTTGGCAATCAACAACGGTTGGTTCTTCACTGGTGTGCGGAGACGATACATGCAGAAGCATCCAGGTAAGCAGGTGACCGAGCCAAACAAAGATTCAAAAGCCTTGTTCAAGTGGTGGGAGATGAAGTATTCGTAAACTTGAATCATGGTGATGAATGTTGCCTTTTCGTTCATTAGCTCCGTCTCCCCACAAATGCCCATAATCTTTGTGTCATGAAGCATGCACGAGATCATTCGATTCAGTGAGTCCGGCAATACAATGGTATCGGCGTCCACCATCAGAACGTACTCGTAGAAGTAAGGATCAACGCCGATGACATTCTTGATTTGGTGATACATCTCCAACTCCAGTGGATTCATTTCTTTTTGGAAGTGAACCTTGTTGAAAAAGTTCATCAAAACCAGTTGGGAGTCACGCTTGCCACGATTTCCAGGCCTCGAGCGTTCAGTTGCTTTACCAACCTTCACCACCACAAGGTATGGGACTACATGGCCCGAGCATTCGTAGAGCCCAGTGTAGACCTGGGCCATGTTCAGTTGCTGGTTTCCTTCACCTAGAGCATGGTATGCAAGTGGCTCCGGATCATTTCCAGGGTCTACCCCCAATATGTCCAGAACAATCCTGGGGGTCGGCCGGTCGTTTCCACCTCCTACAATCATACCATCGGCAACAATGAACAGGAGCTTACGCTTGTCATCATATTTAAGCACCGCTAGTGAGTCAATTGTGCCACGCAGCGATTCCTCACCCTCAGTGTAGCATGGAATCTGGCACACCACAAATTTATCATGATCTTCAGGCTCCCGACGGGACCCAAGCTGCAGTGCGGCCAGGAATTTGAAAAAGAGGACGGAACCCAGGAAAATGGAAGAGGCGAGAAGTATGTAGTTGGAGAATTTGCATTGTGCCGAGTTACGCGTATCAACCACCCCTACGTAGAAGATGTTCTGCAAGCACACCTTCATTCGTGATTTGAGAACCGGGTTGTCTGCATAGAGGCGATTGAAACGAGATGTGAGATCCTCGCCTTTGTTGTTGGTGAATAAGGAAACCAAAAACGGGTCCATGAAGTCCAGGTCAGCGTTTCCAGAGGGGATGGTGTTCGGAGGATAGGCAGCGTAGACTTGGCCACGACTGTAAGAGTCAATATCGTAGACCATGTTATCGATGATCCCCCAGGCATAGTTCTGCTTCTTTCCAGCATCGCTGATTGTCTCCGGAGCCCACGCCATTTGACCTTTCAGATTTTTGGCTCTTAGATAGGCCATGATGCGATCCTGATAGAAGTTGGACATGTCATTCCCGACCTTGGCATATCGATAGTCATGGTAGCCAGCGTTCAAGTCGGTATAGTTTTGAAGAACTACTGCAGGGTTGATTCCATATTCGGAGCGGCCGTCGCAGAGATAGCTCACCTGGATGGGGAAAAGGTCGGATACGTCCCTTCCTGCGTAATTTTTCACCAATTCGTCGTTGCTTACTTGCTTATGAATGAAATCCTTGATTGTAAATACTTCACCACGGATCGATACATATGGCTTATCCTTAGTATTGTAAGCTCCGAGCTCATCCTTTGAGAATACATACTGTCTTGGGCAGATCAACTCGCCGAAGAAGATCAAGAAGAAAAGAACGAATAGGCACATTACGAGAATGAGAATACACAGGGCCGTCTTCTCTCTCCAGGCAATCTGGATGTCTGGCCGCGTCATTTTCCCGCATGTTCGGAGGCAGCAGGTCGGGATCCACCACGTCAATCCCCACGTACAGCAAAGCCACTTTTTACGTTGCTTTGACAGTGGAATTTTCTCCTGTTCTTCCTGGACTCTGTTGACCTCGGCCATTTTCTTTGCCTCCAGCTCCCTTAGGTTCCCTTGTGAAATCGAATAAACCTCCGACCCCATAGCAGAGTCAGTCTCGGCACGCTCGAAGTAATCATCATCACTGTAGAAAGAGCGAACATCATCCCCGCTGAGATAGGATTGATTGTCGGCTACTGACGGTGATAGGAGATAGGCTGGGGGCATGTTGGTTGCCGCATGAGTAGACTGGGGATCCAAAAGACCGTTACTTCTATCACCGTGCTTTTTTTGCTCTGTATTGCGCAGGTTGTTTTCTAAATTACGCCAAGCAGTGTATCCTAGATATACCTTGGTAGATCCAATGATCATGTCGCGCTCGCTAAAGCCGAGTATGGTTTGGGCCACTTGACATTTCGTTTTGGGATCACGGGATTGTTCAACCCCCATCGACTCGATGACACTCCTGTATCGTTCAGAGAACTCGTCATGTGTTAAGCATGAAGTGTACTCAAGTTGATTGACCTTGGCCATCTCTGCGAGTCCGAGGTAGCGCACCTGGTTCCGGAGCTTCTTATTATCAACTTCGCTGGAATTCTGGCCATCGCCTAGTCGAATGCACAACACGAACCAAGGGATAGTCTCCTCCAACGTCTCGATCAAGTCGTTCATAGCCTGTTGAAACTGTGTAGCAATACATGTGGTTTTTGCACTCTCCTTGTCATCTTTCTTCGGGCGACGCATCGATGGTTTTCTCATAGGAGCGGCCGGTTGCTGTGCAGAGACGATAGCCTTCTCGTTGCGAGGATGGATTTCGTAGGCAACCGTTTTCTCGCTAAATAGACCAGCGATGAAGGGGTTGGTGGTGGAAGACATATCCGCACCGCCGCGGAAAAGTCCAACAAATTCGGAACCGATATTTTCGGTGTTTTTGTCAAGAAAATCGGTAATCTGGTAAGAGACGGAACCAGCGTAGTGTTGGATGGAGAAGTGTGAGGTGGAATTCTGAGGGGATAGTTGATAGTTCGTGTTGGACGAGTGGTTCTTCGAGAATAGCTCCAAAACTGATTCATCCGTCGGGGCTGCCTTTGTACTCTTCGCCTGCTTCTCCAAAATTGCGATCAGACCAACATTGGGCTTCATTAATAAATCAAGGCATTGTGAATTGTCAAAGAATGGGATTTCCGGGATATTAATGCCTTGCTCATGGTACTCCTCCAGTCTGGCCTCGAAGATCTGATGGTTAATGAAATGATGGAGACGCTCATTAGCGAAGTTGACGCAGAAAAGGTCAAACGAATTATGTTCGTAGCTTTGGAAGCCAAACATATCCACAAAACCAATGAAATTCGTCTGCTTTTCCGAACAAAGCTTGGTATTGATGAACTCAACTATCCAACTAAAGAGAAGGGAATATAATGCTTTGGCCAAATCATCTCTTTGACACTCTGCTTGCTGTGCGTTCAAGAAGACGGTGCAAACCTCCTTCCGGATCATCTTGGACTTGTAAGTCAGCACATTCTCGAGGGAAGCCGGATCAACTCCCAAGAAATCAGCCGCCACTTCTAGCACGTCTACATTCTTAACATAGGCTGCTTCGCTTGCTTTGTTGGGATGATCTACAAAATTGACATTGCCCAGATGGAGAATGGCCGCAAGCAGACGGAATATCTGGCTTTGGTATTTTTTGTTGAAGCCTAGGGACTTCAGAGCCTTACGCAGCTCACCCAACTCGGACTGTACTGCAGTGTTGGCGCCCGCATTGCCCTGGAGATAATGGAAATTCGTGCTGTCTAGCTGGAGATGCTTGCGTTCCTCTTCGGTGATCCCATTGTAGAGGTAGCGAAAAGCGTGGAAGTTGGACTCGTTCTGTGAAACACGGGTCACTCTAGATTTTTCTAACAAATAGTCTAATATTTTGGCTCCGATAACTCTCCCTTTCTCGCTAAACTGGATTTCTGTGTAGTTGCCGAAACGCGAGGCATTGGGGTTGTGGATAGTGCTGGCATTTCCAAACGCATTCAAGATGAAGTTTGCGTTCATGACTTGGCTCAGGATGTAGGATTCCTTCTTGGAGGATTCTCGTATCCTGTTGAGCATATCAAGAGCGCAGCCTTTGTTCCAGGACTTTCCACTGGCCGTTTCCCCGCTGATAATGAATGCAGTTAGTCTGGGCGGTATGGGGTCCATTAGTTTAGCAATGAGATTACCTGAAAAGAAGCACTTGGTCGTATCCAGTCCTGCGCATCTCCAGGTATGCATTTGTCATTACCTGGAAAATGTGAGGAGGAAGGCGATCGCACTGCCCGGATGTATCCTTGTATTCCGCTAGGTATTCGTTCATCAAAGCCTCATGTGAGCGCTCCGACGAACTCGGTGGGTTGAGAGCCACCAGGGTACGAGCACCAATCCCAGTGTAAAGAATACCCGATTGAATTCGGCTCTTCAGCAGGGAAACGATATCATCAACATTGGGGGAGGGGAGCTCCGATAGATCGTGGTGCTCCACCGGACCACCCATGTCCCTTTTGTAACTCATTTTGATAAATATTCAAAGGGAGTGACCGGAATGCTTGATGTGTAAATAATAGAGGGTCGGCGCAAAAATTAGATTGATAAAGGTTGGAGAGGTAAAGGAAATAAATGTGAAGGGGTATCGATGGGAAATGCAGGCTAGAAATAAGTTGACAAGCGCAAGGTTATAAAGATAGTAACTACTGAACCACTTAAAAGGGGCTGTAGAGTGTGGGGTGAGCATTGAATGATCTGTATACTGTACAGCCATTACGGGGAATAAATAAACTAAAAAAGAGGAGAATTGGAACACCAAGGAATCTCCCTTTTTACCTATCACGCATCTGTAGAATGTTACGATCATGTAGTGCAGTTGCATATCTAGTTGTCGGATATTTTCCCTATAGCTGACTGCCGGTCCAGAGGGAGTAGATATAACAGACGTATACACACTCGCTAGTTTTGACGTCGCTTTGGTCTCGTTAGCGCAGCCAAGCCAATGCCAACATCAAAAGCTGGTGTTCGCTCTTGGCCCTTTACCACCGATACACGTTGATGCACCCTTATGCATGCGGTCGCATGGAATCCAGGGATATATCGGAAACACCCATAAAAAGTTAGTGATGGATGAAGATATTAGATGGTTAGAGATTTATTAACGTAACCCTGCCAATTCCATATTTGGGGTTAGGTCAATGATATGTTAGGAACCCTCAAAGAACGCGCCGTTTAGCGGGATATTAGGCGGGATATCCTAGATGCGTTGAATTGTTATCACCGTCATATGAGATCGGTGTCACAATCCGACGAGTTTGTTTTTCCATTGCAATCCGAGACTAGGTTGAAGATAGATGTACTAAAGCCTAGAGAGGGCATATGTTACACCAACCCGAAGTGACACTTGTTTCGAAGGCTATCTCAAATCACCGAGATGAACTTTGTGATTGGTTTAGTAGCCCCTTCGGAAAACTTTAGTAAGGGCGGCTTCACGTGTCTGTCATGGTCGTACCCTCCATATATACCTGTATATAAGGTACGCTTTGGCCTTGCCTGTTTTGAATTTGCTTCATAAAGATATTCCATTTATCCAGACTTTAGAGTAGCTTGGCCCCAGCATGACATATAAGCATATCGCATTGGAAACCGACCCATTACTTTTACGCCCGCTAGATCCAACCGCTCGTAATGAACCGTGGCTGTGCAAGCTCCTCCAGGGAGAAAGCCTAATCATCAGAAACAACGGTAGCACCGCAAGAGATCAGCTAGGTATGTCTGAGCAACCCCTCAGCCTCCCTGACAGTCGCTAATGGTATATTACTAGGATACGAACGGACATTCTTAGTGTGGGTTCGTTTTTCAATCCTGTTGGTCGGGTTCGGGGCATCAATCCTCTGTCGCTCTGACATCAACTCCTCCCACGAAATTACCCCCGCGCTTGACCACGGACTAACTCTAATGATTGCAATCTTCTATCTATTCACAGCAATTGTAACAATAATCTTGGCACTCTTCAGCTACCTTCTTATACAATCTATACATGCCACCTCCAGAATGCCTATACCACCTAGACAACTCATGACCGCTTTGTTCATAGTCATTGCTACCTCAACGCTGGTAGTTACTCTGATTCTGCTCTATTACGAGTCTGCCCTGCAATAGCCAAAAAATCATGTACACTACCCCTTCCACATATAGATTCATCTTCATCTCTATTTACCGCAACTGACTCATTTGCATAATCGGATACTCGTCAGCAGGCGCAAAGTAAAGTTGCACCAATATTTTCTTGTTCATCTTGTGCTCTTGTTTAATATTCTGAAGCTCGGACCCTTGGATGCGGCAAATAGCCATTAACGATCGGTGTGGCACTACACTCATTTTCGGCGATCCGGCCAGGAAACCAAGTGGAACTTGGATATTTTTGGACTGCCGTATCAGATTAGTTTGATTGGCAATGAGCGATTGGTTGACCTTCTGGTAGTACGCTATCAAGAGAAATTCGTACTTCTGAATTATCGTTATGTCCACACAGCCAATAGTTAGAGCAGTCGTCGCGTTTACCGGCGGGAAAGATTCGGTTTATGCTCTACAACAAGCCAAAGAAGCGGGCTTTGAGATAGCCACCTTGGTTACCTTCACTCCCAGCTTAGAGAAGGAGTTCCTTGCCCACAACAAGGAACTCATCAAAGCTCAAGCTTCTGCTCTTGGTTTACCCCACAGATACTGTATCATAAAGGAGCCGTATCTAGAGAGCTATCAGGAGAATGTACTTCAACTGAAAGAGGAGCTAAAAATATCAGCTTTGGTTACAGGTACGAGCGGAATTCGGGGATTTCATGTTTGCTTTATCCGAAGCTCAGTCGTTTTGCTTTTGCATCTTGTTAGGAGATATCATTGATGTAACAAAGACCTGTTTCATGGAACGCGTGGTGGAGAATTCAGGGGTAGAATTGTGGAGGCCGTTATGGGATATAGAAAGAGCAGCTTTAATCCAAAGTCTAATCAGCCACGGATATGACATTTTACTAACCTGTGCGAATAAACGTCAATGCGGCCCTGACGGGGCAGAACTTCTGGTGGGAAAGCAGCTGAATCTCAAGACAGTGTCAGACATCTTCCCCAAATTGCAAAATGAAATCGACGTTGGAGGAGAACTAGGAGAGTATCATACGATGGTTCTTGATGCGCCCGGATTCCTTGAAAAAATCCTGGTGGATGGCTCACCCAAAACCTCCGATGATGAAAACTATCTTTATTTCGACTTGAAACAAATCCAATTGATCAGCAAGACATAGCTCGCTGTTCCATAGCTTCGGCAAGACAGCTCATTGTGTCAAATGGCATTTCTCGGCATTCCACTCCCTCCATCGCACGCTTCTCTATCAATTTAATAATAAAAATGCTGACCACATTAAATTACGCGACAGAAGTAGGATGGAGCGGTTAGTGGGAGATTATGAGGTAATCTTTGTGGTTAGAATTAACAGTCTGATTAAGTCTCTATATGCATTAGGTGAGTAGCGAAATTAAGGGTGCCTAGAGTTTGTTTACTTTGACTTTCACTCTGGACTTGGCTGCTCTGATTTTGTGATGCCCTAGAGCGATGAGATATAGACCATCAAGTATCCATTTTTCATTATGAAGAAAGAAGCCAAGATTGTGCTGGTTTGACATTTAATTCGTATGACTTGGAAATACTTTCTAGACGCAAACTACCTTGATCGAGCCTCGGATTTTATCCCGTAAACCTGCCAGTTTGGTTGGCCTCCTATCGAACAATACTTCCACCGAGCACGACTCTAGACTGAGTGAACTGGAAGCATAGGAGTAGTTGTCGTCATTATCGTCATAGCAATTAAAAACCAATCTCTCGTCCTGAGATCCAAACCAGGTACACTTGGCATCGACGTCCCAATACAGTAATGAATTTTCATCCGATGATTGCCTATCAGCACCAAGATTGCTGATGAATCCGATTCTAGATGGTCCTCCAACTGCAAATATTCTCGTATCCGAATCGAAGACCTCTAGAGCCATCGCGTAAAACTGTCAAACATGGGGAGCAGAAAGACTCCCTGGGGTCTCATTTCTTATTCTTTATACACTTTCTGTCTTCATGCCAGCTCATGTTGTATGTGCATGGAGCGCCAAGGTAGTATATTTCGAACTATTTCGGTTAAATGATCTTTTCCCCCTCCAAATTCACGAATTTGCCCAACTCCGCTGACATGCATTGCAGATGTAAGGTCTCTAGCCAATACACTTCGCCTCCTACATACTGTCCATCGTTTCCTACTAAAAACCAATTGAGTCTATATATAAGCAGGTTTTAGGTTAAAAAATCTCCCGAGCATTGCAAATTTCATGGATAAATGGAACATATGCAATTGTCTGTGGTGCCACCGATGAATGCAGTACTTGCACAAACCAGGTTCTACAAGTATGCACTGGGACAGTACCACAATATTATTACCATTGAGCAAGCTAGTCCCAATATGTACGAAGGGCTCATTTCAATAATATTTGGCAGGATGAACGGACGTTGCCAATACCCAGCAGGTTTGATTGGTAAATGTAGACATTACCTTACGAGTAATATATGACCAATTTCCAAAAGCTACATGTTGAAATGGATTTGTTGGAAATAGGACCATCCAATGCCTCTAGGTTACTTAAGCAATGCATTTCAAATTTCCACAAACATTCTCACTGGGTGCTATACAGTATAACAAAATGAAGAACTAACAAGATTTCTTTTCACAAAAGCCTCACCAAGATATAGGAAGCTTGAACTTACAAATACTTGGCTCGGTCATTTCAGGTATTCCTGAACTACACATCTCAATCAAAGAAACTCCCACAACCCCCTGTATGATGTAAAGATTACGCACCAATACCCACTGGATGGCCTTCTACATATCATGTTAACTTCAGACGTCCAAAGAGCTAAAAGTATAGAAATCAACGAATGCTACAAAGGGATTACTAAACTAGAGCTTCAAGGCCTTTTCTGGCTAGCCGATGATGCAATTTACGCCTCGACCATTCCACGGGCTTTCAATGGAAAAAAGTACACTACTGAGCATAGTTGATTAGGGATTTAGGACAGGCTTTCCTTTTGACCCCTTCAACCCTTTCGATAGGTTGACAGAGAACGAAATGGCATGACTCTCACACACTACACATGTCCAGTGTTGGGCAAGCGGTAGATCATCAGTGATGATACTGATCAATGGCTTGATTTAGGATCCATTTATAAGTGCCTTGCCCCAACTGTGTTTCAACACCTGAACTGATTCCACTATATACTGCGTTTTTTGATCGTAGAGCAGCCCCAGACCAGTGACTCCGGTGTAATCGTTTGTGCACATAGCGGACTTTATCAGACCAACCGGACATACATTTCTGAAATGATCAGTGGCCACCATGTCTGTTCAAAGCGGCACCAAATGATGTATATCTCCAACTACATAGCAAATGCTGGGTTTTGTTTATCCATCATACGTAATATCGGTCACATTTGCATGCATCGAGGGTCTTGGAATAGAAACGCCTTCTTACGGAATTGGGATTCATTGTAAAGAAACCCAATGGAAGTATCCGCCAATGTCCATATTTTGCGTGGCTGATTGGCTGTGTGGAAAATAGACTCATGCAGGATTCACCAACATCAAAATTTTGAGTAAACTCATCAATAAATCACTGCGCACTCAATGCCGAATAAATTCCTTAATCGTGGGTCCTCCTAATGCTGAATAAATGGATTTCGGGATTTGCGGTTAAAAAGTGATGTGTACCACTTGAGCCAGGTAAGCATCGAGGTTTCATCCTGACGAACAGGAGGCGGTAGGGAGGTGAATGGGGAGCAGAGTAAGTAAGTTCGTATTCTTTACATCCAAAACACCACCTCTTTATCAGTTGTCTTGAGGTCGGACAATGGAATATCTATTTCAGGTGAACCAGAAATAAGTGGGATTCGTGATGTATGTTGCCACAAAATTGGATTGGAGCGACTATTGTGCAAGCCCGATATGCAATGGCGATTCCATGAGAAGCTCCATTGCCCTTTGTTGCTTCCAAGGCCAAGTTATTAAACTCAAACGCTAGCAATTAGGCAATGTTTCTTTCCTGTTTCGCAATATCAAGTCCCAGCGCCTTATAAATTGATGATTGATAAGGCTAAACATATTGCCACTCACTTATCCTGCTGGTTAGGTGAATTTGGATGGCTATCGTTCAGTGAGTAGTTATTGGGTGCCGTCATCGGCTCTGCGCTCATCCTTGCTCACATCATGGTTTTGTTCTCCTTTCATGTTCGTGTCTAAATTAGGTGGCCTGTGTGATGATTACCCATCAACAATCCCCGCAACAAATCTGATGATATTGAAGAATGTATGCTCTGGGTGCCAAGCGTTATTATGGGAAATAATCATTTAAATTGTCGAGGTGGCTCAACGTAAATACGGTCAGGGAAACTGTCCCATCGGTTGCAATAAGTTTTCCTTATTGAATGCTTTGCTACATATATATCCTCGCTTTCAATTACCATCTATTGAAATGGCGGGTTCAGAGTAATCGTAATTAATATATATATATATATCACTCTCGTTATCATTTTATATCTTGTTGATTATTGTACTCTTATAGTATATATCTATTCTATTGATTGCGCTTCAAATCTATAGGTTTTATTCAGTACTGTATAAAATAATGGAGATCTAGAAAGATTGGAATGTAGGATATATATTAACCCAAGCCTGCCGTTTGATTCACGAAATCTGGAGCACAGAAAACCATATCATTAGGGAAAATACCAGTTCTTGTTGCTAAAATCGGCTTGGTGGACGTAAAGTAGTCATATTTTTACAAGCTGTCAGGTAAGAAGTACTTGTTTTTCTACCTTTGACCTTTCGTTAACACATTGTGTTGTTAGGGTGCTTGCTTAAATTTTATTATCTATAGACGTTTAGCCTGCCTCTTTTCCTGAACTTGTTTCTTTGTACAGTTGGCCACCTCCGATCTTTTTGTCTCCTGACTTCTTTGCTTTTGAGGCTTTCTTCCTCTGTTTATATAGTTGTAAATATTCAACTCGTTACTCCTACATTATCGCTTGCTTTAAAATTGGGTTACTGGATAATCTGTTTTCACTTTTATCCTTCAAACTGACGACCGCTTTCTCGAAGACTTGAGCGCACCCCAGACCAGTATTTTAGTGTTGCTTTTATCATACTGACACCTGGTGTACTATGTTGATTCAACAAAATAATTTCGCCCACTTCCTATCTAAGGATAAAAGTCAACACCACATCCCAACTCGGAAAATCTCCCCAACGCAACGCAGCAGTGATAAAGAAACACACTACTTGAATGAATATTGCCGCGTTAGACCCCGTAATCTCAACGACAGCAACGAGTTGAGCTTCTCATTCAGCGGCTCGGCGAGTACCACCGATGTTCCAAAATTCGGAGAAGCAAACGTTCAGTCCTTACGCCCGGCACAAACTCGTGCTAATTCGTATCAAAACCAGCCCACCCCTCTTTCAAACAACATTGTACACACGACCATAACGGGAGATAGAATACCCTGTTCCTACGCGAGCAGATCTTCATTTGCATCATTCTCTCCCATGGGGAACTCTACGACTTCGACCATCAATTCCCAGTCTGCTGGAACATACCTTTCGAATCATACAACCGCCGGTGTCATACCACAGCAGACTTGGAAAGATCGTAAAGATCCATATTCATCTAGACCAACAAGCACTTTAGTAGACTTCGAATGTATTTCCCCACCGCCACCATCGAAAAAACTATTTTATGGCTCAGGTCAGGAGGCCTGTCAAGGAGGACAGTCATCGAGCAGAATTCAAGTATCCGGCATTTCTCGTGACCGATCTCGTCCAGTTCATCCAATATTTCGAGGGAACTTCAATCAGCAAAATCAACCGGCAGGCGGTATTCATCAACTATCAGGAAACAATTTGTCTTTTGATGGATTACCATATAGCAGCAGATTTCCGCTACAGATGTTACCTTCGCAACATGACCCCGGGAATTATGGCCATTTTATGGCAACTGCGGGGCACACCATAGATCCTTGGATCAACACCAATATGCTGTTCACGACGCCTCCTAGTGATCTTTCGAACGATTCCTACTCTGTCAATGCGGGTGTTCCTAGAGGTGGTTATCAACCATCATTCCAGCATATGATGCTTCCTCCCCCCTCGCCAACCATTCTCCTCTATTATCAACAAGATCCCACCACACTTAATGTTAACGGTAACCATTTGCCCACCCATCAGCCGGATCCTAATATCTATCCTTTTGACAAACAACATGGAGGCCATTTGTATAGTTCCAATTTTGTCTCTGGAGATTCCGGGTTTGGATATACCCCTCAGGCCAACATTCAACGTTACCGAACATTCTCTCAGCAAGAAGGCTTGTTACCACGAGGCTCGAGCTATCCTAACCTTCTGAACCAACTCATAAATGGAGGTAGCTTTGCTGAAAATGGTGCTGGAGGACTACCTTCAAATGGCTTGGACCAAGAGTCAAACATCAGGTATGGCCAGTCGCGTAGAAAGAATCAACGTACCAGTGACCTTGGAGTGATGAACGGAAACTACTTTATGCCGAATTCTACTGACAGGAGGCAGTGCGAAGCTGCATCGAATCCTATATGCGGCACCAGCTCTCATTTCCCTGGAGGATTCGACATACGACTTCCCTATTATGATCCAGCCACCAACCTATGTCCGCAAGTTGTGCCTGGCACGATGGTGTCCGTTACTGATGCACAATCAGGACCAGTGCGGGACCAAATTCTTACACACGCCCATAGTCTTTACACAACAACACCGAAAGACAAAAACTTACTCCCGATGCTTCATTGTCTTCACGAGCTTCATCCGAAGCATCTCCCAATACTGTTGTTATTGGCTTGTGTTTATTTCTCTCGTGATAATGTTACAAAGTCGCTTTATTATAATAGCAAGATCTTAGAGATAGATCCGAACTACGTTGAAGCGATGAGTAATATTGGAACCACACTCCGAAGCACTGGCCGTTGTTCTGAGGCGGAGAGCTGGTGGTGGCGTGCAATTCGACTTCGTCCAGGCTACTGGGATGCCGTGGAGAATCTTCTAGGTGTCCTTTGTAGCCAGAATTGCAAAGATACTCGAACCGCAACTAGCAAGCAAACACGTTATACTGAGGCAATGGAAGTTTGTACTTTTGTTGAGTCTCACGTATTTTCGAACGCCAAGCGAGGTGTTCCTTTATCACCAAAACACTTAGGAATCGCGGCTGTTCACACCCCTCGCATTCAAAACCTTCTCTACACCAAAGGCAACTTACTCTACGCGATGGGCGACTCTCCTGGTGCCAAAAAAGAGTATGAGCGTGCGTTAGAGATTGTATTTGACGGACATACTCTAGCTGAGGTAGTGTCATCTATTGCCCGACTTGCTGGGATGTCTACTGAGGAGCAAAGTAACCCTGGATCACTACCAATGCTATTGTTGATTCCTGAGCAGGCAGTCCAAATTTGCAAATCTATATTCGTTAAATCGGATGGTATGCTCCCTGGACTTGCCAGTGGATACGAAAAAAAAGCAGCAGGCTATTCGCCTTCCAGTTCTAGTGTGCAGCAAACCAACCAAACCTGTTCCAATATCCTACTTACGTTGGCGAAGTTGTACCAGGATAATGGCAGCCCTGCCCCATTACAGCTATTGCTTCCTATTTATTATCTCTCCCTTTCACTTTATCCGTCTCCTTCAACATGCAATAACCTGGGGATATTGCTAAGTACTGTCGGAGCTCCAGCGCCTACGCCTAAATGTTCAATGCCATTGAACGGGCCTGCATTAGCATATCAATACTACACCTATGGCCTCACTCTGGATTCTCGACATCCTCACCTGTATACGAACCTCGGATCTTTACTCAAGGACATGGGACGTCTACAAGATGCTATACGCATGTACGAGAAAGCCGTAGAATGTAACCCTCGGTTCGATATTGCTCTTGCCAATTTAGGAAATGCCGTCAAAGATATCGGTAGAGTACAGGATAGTATTCAATGGTATATGCGAGCAGTAGAGGTGAATCCTGACTTTGGCGAAGCTATTTGCGGACTAGTGAACGCGTTAGGCGGTGTTTGCGATTGGAGAGGCCGAGGCGGACCAGCAGATTGCGTAGTTAAGCTAGAGAAGGGGGCTGAAGGAGTTCTTGTTCGATCCGAAAAGAAACGCCCCAGCGACTCTACAGGATGGATGATGGACAAAGTTAGTCGAATTGTTGACAAACAATTGACTGAAGGACTTGAGTGGGGCCGCGGCATACTGCTTAAAGATAATTCACCACATGGAACTATCATTGCCATGGTCTCTAAAGCACTTGGAATCGAACCTTTAGATGACTCTCAGAAGTCAAAAATCAACGATTGGATTTTTTCCATGAGCACTTTTGAAAGCCGTGTGTCTCGTGAGAGACGTCAAGACGAGGCTGTGCACCGCAACGAAGGTAGTTGGCTTATCCGAATTGTTGAACGGTGCATGAGATATATCCAAAGGCGTTGGTATCTTGACCAATATAAATATGGTCGCAGGATCAACGACAATGAAGCAACCCTTGAGTACCAAAGACCGATTCTCCCTTCCATGAGTCCTCCATCTGCCCCAACTGTCCTTCCGTTTCATACCTTTACGTACCCACTGTCTCCTCGGCAAATTCGGCTAATTTCTCATCGTAATGCCGTTCGGATCTCGCACAACGTACTGAACTCTTCCTGGCTACCCGCAACTGTGTACCCACCTCCGCCACCTCCTTCGCCTTTGATCAAGATAGGATATGTATCCTCTGATTTCAACAATCACCCGCTGTCTCACTTGATGCAGTCAGTGTTCGGTCTTCATGATCCTAACAAGTTCATGGTTTACTGTTATGCCACTACAGCCAACGATCAGTCCCCCTACCGAGCCAAAATCGAGCGAGAAGCCCACGTATTTCAGAATGTTTCCAGCTGGACCACGCAAGCAATAGTTGAACAGATCGTTCAGGATGGCATCCATATCCTGGTTAATCTGAACGGGTATACCAAAGGGGCGCGCAATGAAGTTTTTGCCGCTAGACCGGCACCAATCCTTATGGCTTATATGGGGTTCGCCGGTAGTCTCGGGGCTGGCTGGTGCGATTACCTGATTGCAGATCCAGTTGTTTGCCCACCGGAATTAGTGGCCTGCGAACGCTGGAGGAACCTGAATAATATGGAAGGCCTGAGCAACTATCAGATACAGGATGGCCATATTACCAACAATCATGAGGTTGAAGGTATTGCCGTGGGAGATATGGACCCCGAGGAGGCTAGCGAGGAGTGGGTTTATACGGAGAAAATGATTTATATGCCGCACTCATATTTCGTTAACGATCACAGACAAGGATTTAGGGATGAAGAGGACATGAAATCAACAGGTCTTTCGACACAAGCCAACCCGGAGTTAATTTGGAAATTGGAGCAGAAAAAACGTTGGACGATGCGACGTGAGCTGTTCCCAAATTTATCTGACGATACGGTGATCTTTGCCAACTTTAACCAACTCTACAAGATCGATCCATCAATATTCAAAGTCTGGTTAAGAATCTTATCCCGTGTTCCGAATTCCATCATGTGGCTACTTCGGTTCCCCGCTGCAGGTGAAGCACATTTACTTCGAACTGCGGAGGAATATGCTGGCAAAGATGTAGCTTCGCGTGTGATCTTTACCGACGTTGCGCCCAAGAATGTTCATATTCATCGTGGACGTGTTGCTGACTTATTCTTGGACACACCCGAGTGCAATGGACATACAACTGGCTGCGATATCCTTTGGTCAGGAACACCTATTCTCACCTATCCTCGACATAATCATAAACTTTGCTCTCGGGTTGCAGCCAGCATAGCGATCGCCACTGGACACGGTGACAAAATGGTAGTTGCTTCAGAAATGGAATACGAGGATGTCGCTGTAAAGTACGCCCAAGACCTCACCTACGAATACGTTGCGGACGATCAGGTGCCTCAGCTACAACAGCCCCATCAAACGCTGGGTATTTTGCAAGGTAATATTCTACAGCCAGCGTACTACCGCGTTGGTCATGGCATTCTGATGGATCTCCGTCAAGACCTGTTTCTTAAGCGAGATCGCTCACCGTTGTTTGACACTCCCCGATGGGTACGAAACTTGGAAAAGGGCTATCTGGAAGCATGGCGTCGTTGGGATTCAGGCGAGGAATTCACACCGAAAGGATGGCGCTGCATCTGGGTTGATGATGAAGAAAGTGTTCATCGTTAATGTCAATAATCATTTAACTATACATCGTTCCCACAATGGCCCGCTTACTCCCATCGACTGCATTGCTTTGAAATTCTAATATGCAGTGGTAGTACTGCCTTTAAGCCTCCTTTCAGCCCATCACAACGCCATCTGCGGCTACTGGGCAGAAATGGCCAAGGACTTGACAGTAATAAATTCAGCAACATTTTTTGGTCAACCATCATTTCCACGAAAAGGTGCGAAGTCAGGAAATGATGAATAATGTGCCGTAGCACTTCCCTGGTCGAGCTCCTACCGTCAGAATCCGAGGCAATCAGCAGAGGTTTCGTCCATTGGAAATATGCCGCCGACTTCGATCCAAAATCAGTGAGGTTGAGGGTGGGGGTTCTATTTAAATAAGATTAAACTTTGTTGCGAATGACAGAGACAGCTGAGAGCTAAAGATGAAGCTCTACCAAACACAGTCTGTGAAAGCAGTCATAGTCTATTCCACTTGGCTTTGATCAATAAGCTCCACTAATCTCATTGGATTCGCATGTCATTCACCGTAATCCATTTTGCCCATGAATGATGTAATTGATGGGATGAAACTAGGGATATCTGCCTAAAGGCTATACACGTTTTTATTCTATATATTGCTGGTCTGAGAACCTCCACATCCTGCTAAAAGTATATGCGGTGTATTATCGTGGTATAGCTATATTCATATGGACATGGAGGTGGATCTTTTTGAGAATGGGATGGAAGAAGATTGGAGAAGCGAACTATTCGCTCCTTCTGGCTCTTCCAAACCTGCCGAGACTCCCTTCTGGGAGCAAGAATTAGAAAATAAGACCAAACAGAGAAATGAGCCAGATGGCATATGGCTGGTATTTGCCCAGACAACGCTTCTTAAACCAAGAGATACTCATACAAACTTTATTTGGTGGAGCGCAGATTCCCGTAGACGTGTCGCCTCAGGAATTCTTGGGGGAGAAAAAGTTTATCATAAACAAAATTAGAAGTGCTACTGGAGCTTACATGCTTTACAACGATGATTTCAAGGTCAGCTGCCAGGATAGTTTGCTTTCCCAACAACAATAGGGCTAAACGAGGATTACACTAGCAAATTGAGATGTGGGGCACCCCCTCGAGTATCATTGAAGCCAAGAGGGCTTGGAATAGCCACGGCGAGCACATACTTGCGGTAATGTTTCGGGGTTTCCCGTAGTCCTCGACCAAACTACTCAATTTTTCATGAACACAGCTACGAGACAATATGCGCCAACAAAAGAAAAAGAATAAAAAGAGTATCTGGAATAAACCTGATAAGCCCCTCAGCTCAAGCCAGGAGAAAAAACAACATCGCAAGAAGGAACGAAGAGATAGAGAAAGCTATCTGAGCAAGATCCCGGTGGTGAACAAGCAATACAACGGTTTGTTTGTTCTACCCGTAGAGCCCATCAATGTGCAGAAGATCTTTGGAAAAGGCGAGCAGTATCTCAAAAAAATTCGACAAGACACCAACTGCCACATATGGTTCGAGTTTGATGACAGCGTAAGGTCGTCATTGAACAGTATCACACCTATTGCGTTGTAAACAAACCGTTCGTCATCTGTAGATATTACGCATTGCAGGGGATAGTGAAGGGAGTGTGGACTTGGCCACCTCGAGAATTAGGAATCTGTTCCTCCAAAAGGTAGAATTGCTGTAGCCCTCACTTACGATCACCTGGTTGACTCTAAGCGAGCGATTAGACGCAAACGATCGTCCCGCGAACAATCCATTTGCTCCAAGCGCCCCGTAGTTTGATCCGAATCAAGCTCGAGGATCCCACAATCATTCGGCCAATCCAGTGGAGCTCAAACATGGAGGTCAAAGTGCTACGAGCAGTAACGCACCACATCATGCCCGGCAACAAAGAAGACTCTGAGGAAGAAGATTACCAGGAGTACGTCTAGCCTTGACCTGATTGCAATGAGCAACCTCTAATTTCCTCCCCAGCATTGCCGCCCGCAATCTCGAGACATTCCAGGATGCCCTCTCTCAAGTCCTGACGCAGCTTTGTGTCTTCAAAGGTGAAATCAGCATGGCTATTCGGTAAGAACCCCCACCTTGCGCCGGAACCACTGCCTCAATAACCATGGACTTCACAAGAATTGGCCAAGTATGCCTTGACTCCTATCCGAACAAGGAGAAGTGGAAAGTGATCAAGCTTTACAATTCTGTATTGCCCAGCGACAGACTGTCGTCGTTATTTGCTCCAGAGTAAGCCCTGCACGTTCCCGGGAATGCTAACTCTTCAGCTGCTCACGACACCATCAGTTTATTCTACAGTAAAAAGGATGTGATCCCGCTACTGGAATTTCTGTCCAGGGAAGGCCTGGAGTTCACCGCGTCGCCAAAAACAGTATACCAGATTCGCGCAAGAAACGCTGACTGCGATAATCCTCAAGACTTCATCATTTCGCTTAACTTCAACTCGGTCAAGAGCGTTGGTTCCTGGGATATCGATGCGGACGCGAAGAATGTCCTGACCGTGAACTGGATTTTTCCCGAGAAGTAAGCACCTAAATTCTGAAAGCGCCTCGAATCCATGGAAATTAACTGGACTGTGTGGCGTTTAGTGACTATAGCTGGCAATTGAATCTTTCCACGAAGAAGTGTCTGTTACCGCAGAATGATGGTCCCTGGGGGGAATTTGTCAATCGAATTCGCCTAAGGTGGTCCTGTTTCCGGCTACCTTCCAGCGACTAACCAACTAAACAATCGTCTGCATTTGTAGCGAGCAAGACCAGTTTATCTTCACCAACACAACTGCCATCCAGTTGCTCACCATGTCCCGAAATACCGAGTGGATTTATAGTTGGCACGACTTCATCGTAGTGGTTTGGAGAGAAGAGCTCTGGACGTATGATGGTGCAGATGCACCCGATCTCGAAGTTGTTCTACCGCCCAACCCCAATAGAACCTGTTTCGGAGTGAAGGTTGGTCCTTACCAGAACATCCCTGGGCGTAATCAACCATAAACTAACTATTAGCTAGCTGAAATTTGAGCCGTGGTGCGATAAATTCATTGACAACCGCTTTTTACAGCCAGGGGAAACCACTCAGTGGAGACCTGAAGAACTGGCTGACCTGGAGAAGATAGCCGGCTTTACCGCGTCTTTAACTGAGTTTGTGAAGGTTTTAGAAAGAACCCTGAATAATCGACCTTGAGAAAGTACAGTATGCTTCCTAGTGTTCAACCAGTGCTAGCTTAATCATGACAGTCAAAACACCAATAAATCCACTTTGAACGAAACGATTACCTGTTGCATCCAAGTTCTTGTTGAACCGAATCAGTAAATATCGGCAATCCTTTGGAAATTGGGGGGAATCGCCAAACATCCATGAGGATCAGTGGGGGAACTCGATGAATAGGAGGATTAATCTGTTTGGTATTTGGCGGGGTAAGACTTGGGTCAATGCGATGAAAAAATTTCGAATTTTCATCCAAGAAAGCTTTTAACCAGTTGGTCGACAAGCACTCGTGAAGGGTAACAAAACGCTCGGTAGGTTGTTATACGCAAGCGACCAATTTGTTTGGTGTTTTCTAAGAAGATATTCAATTTAGTAGACCTATCCATTCAGCATCTGTATCATGTTACGCTCACTTTGCGCACAGGGTTTTCGCCAGAAGAGCGTTCTTTTGGCCAGCCCAAGAATGACCACCTACCTTCGTAATTACTCCACCCCAGTCAATGCCACCTCTGAGGTAGCAGAGGCCCCTATTGAAGTGGACGATATTTACTACGAGCCTCTGAAGATCTCCCCCACCCACGGTGTTGTTGTATGCAACTTACAATTCCGTACCTTTGAACCCTCCATCATGGACTTCTATGTCGACTTTGCCCGTAGAGCTGCCGCTGCTTTAAACATGCCTTGCTCCGGGCCTGTCTATTTGCCTACCCGTACCGAGCGCTGGTGTGTTCCCAAGTCTCCTTTCATTCATAAGAAAAGACAAGAGGTGTTTGAGCGTAAGACACACAAGCGGTTGATTCAAATCAAGGATAGCCATCCTCAGGTCGTCCGTAAGTGGCTCTCTTACCTTCAAGAGAATGCCCCAGCCGGTATCGGTATGAAGGCTTCCGTATGGGACTTCCACGAAGTCGGCCACGGACAGAAGCTCAAGGTGAACATCCGTGATAGCGATCTTCCCGACGGTGAGAGAGTGAAGCTTTTGGCCGAGAAATTGGTGGCTGGCATGATGAAGGAACAGCCTAAGAAGGCAGCCAGACCTTCCAAGAAATAATTCCCTTGCAGCCCAATGATCCCTCTACGTTTCTGCTTCATTCTTTAGATCATGCTACATTAAAGCACCCATCTCACGCATTCATAGTTCTCTATTTGTCCCCTTCTCATTCTCTGCTTCCATCCCTGTTCTCTTTCTGCTCCAGTGTTTGAGGTAGATGTTCATTTCACTAGTGTGGATTGCTTTCCACATCTGTGGCCAGGTATCCAAATAAACAAAAAGGATCTTGAAACATAAGATGGGATATCATTTTATTATTTGAGGTGAACGCGGCTTCAGTAGGTCCCAATACATGGATGTTCTAAGTAACAAACGAAGCTGAAAAAAGTTGCGAAGAGGTGAAAGGCTCAGTAGAAAGGATGGCAGCTTAAAAGCTCGCGAAAAGAAGCTCTATACAATTGTAGACCGATAGAATAGAGCACCACATTTACACTTAGATGAGCTTCTTGGTTTGGAAGAATCTCTTGAGGTAGAAGATTTGCCAGATACCAAGACTGACCAAGATGACCATGGAGAAAATGGAGAACCATTTCACACGCTCGTTGGTGGATTCTAGATAGAAAGGAGTTCATTGAGTGTTTTCCGGTCTGTCAAGGGGCTGAAGGGGCAACTCACCGTTGGTATCACGTCTGCGGGCTTCACGGTGACGGAGGTAGTCCATCTCGTCAACCACCTCGTCAAGAAGTTTCTCCAACTTGTACAATTCAACCTCCATGGGCTTCAGTTTTTCGGCCTTGGCTACGGCAGAATAATCGATAGCTTCAGCTCCAACATCGAAGTGGAATTCAACAGTACGCTTGTACTGGGAGTCGGGTTGGAAGCCTGATAGGTTAAGGAAAAAGGATGAGCATCGGCGAGGCAGTAAACGAGGTTTATCTAGAAGGTTGACCTTCGGACAGGGTGTTGGTAAAGCAGACTTTAACATCAGCGTGGGCCTGAGTGGTGAGTGCGACTTTCCTTTCGGTGATGTCTTTTTTGTTAAGATACACATTGCTGGCGGGACTATCATCAGAAATCTACATCAAAGCAAGGGGGTTTAGATGTCAACGAATCGGGGCCGTACTTGATACGAGGACTCTACCTCTACATCCACACGCTGGTTGTAACCTTGGCCAACCTTCATGGTGACCATAACGAGGGTGTCTCTAGGGACCCATTGAGAGATGCACTTCTTGACGTTGTAACTTTGGGGGTATGCCTGAAGGTCGAATTTCAGGGCGGTTGCAATCCCGCACAGTAAGGCAAAAGTGGTGAAAACACGTAGCAACATGAGGTGTAGAACTCCCAGAGTGCGAAAGACTTGTGTGGTGGTGGACAACTCCAGTAAACCAAGGTTGTTTGGTTAAAAATCAATGTGACAAGGGTCAAGATTCCCTAGGATTTTCACCCACAAAGAACTCCATTAGTTGACGTAGTCTGGTACCTAATGGCTTGGCTGGCTCTGATTGATGGAATTTTTTTTCGATTGAGTGAGTGTGTTGGATGCACTTCTCTTGATCAACCTTTCGGTTTCTTGTTTATTCATGCGAAACCTCACTTAAGTTTAAGCACTTGGATCCTGGCGGACTTTCGCTCAATGAGATTAGCTGTCACAATAATTATTCAGCACAAAGCATCCACACTACTGCAAACATCCTAATCGTCGAAATCGAATCGAATCACGAAATTTTTTCCAGTTGGTACTTCGGGAAGAGGTGGGAATCAACTTGGCTCATGTTTCTAAGAATTCCCGGCCGTGCTATCTCTCCAGTTTGGACGGGGAACAGTGGTGTGCTCTGCAGACTATTCTCCTCGAAGGGAAAGTGGGTCAACCAATATCCAAAGAAAAAATCGCCCGCTCGGGCAGATGCGGCGACGACGACGACGACGACTAAAGACGCCGAGTTTGACCTTCAAGACATATTCGACAAGTCCAAGAATATCAGAGTGTGGGATGCGATGGAGGAGCCGAGACTTATGAAGCGCTTGAAGTAAGTACGGAACTTGTTTCCTCGGAGGGGTTCCAAGTTTGGTTGTTAATTTCAGGGTGAATGTATAAGACAGGGAGAACCGAGCAACAAGAATTGCGATTTGTTGTACGGCTATTCGGTGGTACTGCCTGCTCTCGAAAGCAAACGTCGGGTTCCATATCGGTTGTTCTATAGGGGTGAAAGCGAGACCACCAAAAAGGAAGACAGGTAAGTATTCAATACTATCTAGAGGAAACACTACATACTAAGAGTCGTGCCCCCAGTGATAAGCTCGACAAGATTTTGGGATTAGCCGAGGAACTACAGCTGCCCATCCAGAAAATGGACAGGAAAGAGCTAAACGACTATACTGGAAACAGACCGCATCAGGTAATTACCAACTCTCTGCTGAACCCAGTATTTTGTATTCATACAGTCACCTTTACCAGGGAGTGGTGCTGAAGACCGATCGTTTGGAGCCTCATACGATCAACCGGTTGAGTGCAGTGGAGGGTAAATCGTAAGTTGCTTTATTAAAAGTGGCCGTGGCTGGGCTTAACCCCGAATGCACTTAGATACCATGCCGTATCTGGCTCCGGGGAATATCTTTTTGAGAGTAAGCAATCACCAATTTGGCTTGCTTTGGATCAGGTGGTCGATCCTCAAAATCTGGGAGCAATTCTGAGGTGGGTGGAGTACGACTGTGAGCGCCCGCTACTTTGCTAATCTTCCCCTAAGGTCCGCCTATTACTTCGGCATTGATGGCGTTGTTTTCTGCGCAAGGAACAGGTAGGGAACTTTCCGTGTGTTCGTGATAAAGAGCTGTTTTCTGATGTTTTGCTAACACCCGAAGTGCTCCGTTGACTCCGGTCGTGTCCAAGGCAAGTTCCGGCGCATTGGAGGTTATGGATGTGTACAGTGTGAAAAACATGATGAAATTCCTGCGGGTAGGTGCTACTTGCCATTTCCCCGACGATTCTCCGAATTGACCCACTTGCTTCAAGGAATCCCAAGAAAACGGTTGGACGGTCATCGGCGCGTCTGCGGAGAGAACCTCGGATGGCCAGCGGTCTATAGACCCGGTTGCCATGTCTATGATTGACAGGCCCAGAATCCTGGTGATGGGAAATGAAGGGTTTGGTCTTCGTAAACTTGTTAGTGAAAATTGCCAAATCCATGTCTCCATCCCTTCCACCAATCCTACCATTGCCCCATTCCTAGACTCGTTGAATGTGAGTGTGGCCACAGGAGTATTGCTGCACATGCTAACTGCCAATAGGAAACCTGCAAGCATAGACGCCTAGTTTATAGATCCATAAAGTCATACCATCTCATGTGTTTGAAAGGGGATTGTTCGCCTGCAAGGCTGTAATATGCTCTTAGATATCCTGCAAGAGGCACAAAGCCATAATATTCTCTTAGATGCCATGTAAGTGGCACAAGGCCTTAACACCCTCTTAGAGATATAACTAGACATCAACCCGATATGGGATGTGCATTGTCCGCTATCTGGAAGGGAGCGAACAATCAAATTCGGTTCGATTGGGGACGACAAGCAGGTCAATGATCTGACAGTGGTAAACATAAAAGAGCCAGATGGCCCCATGGCACACGACTGAAACTTATTCACACCCCCTTGATCATGAAAGTTAGAAACGAAGCAATGGCATGTCTGAGCATCGCCTCTGTTCTTATATCTGCCACAACCTCACACCCCATTGATTCTCAGAAGTTGACAGTATTTGATAACAACAAGGAGGTGCATGATTCTCAGAAGTTGACAGTATCAACGGTTCTTGATAGCAGCAAGGAGGTGCGTGATTCATGGAACACAGACGAGCACAAGATCGCTGAGGAGCCGCTCAAGGTCAACCACAGCAAGAGCAAACGTGGTGTTAGATACTACGGTTGTGTTATTTGTTAGATACAGCGACGCATTCCTAATAATCTTTATTTATTACAAATAAACTAGACCCCCTATTTATTTATAATAGAACGCTACACACGGTTCATCAACTCACTCCTATATGATACCACTGCACCACACGAATATCAAGAGACACTGGCCATAGCTCAAAACGAAAGTTCAATTTATGCATGATGTCAAGCGATCAACGGTGGTGAAAGCGTATATTTAACAGAATGGATGGAGGGGTATGCAATGAGCTTGGGGTGGTGTGGGGGAAGAGTAGAAAGATCATCAGATATTAGGCGAAGTATTTTAGGGAAGTCTTCTTCTTTGCGATGACTTCTTGAATTCCGTCCATAAAGTCCTCATGACTGAGTGCAGAGGCACTTCTACGAAGCGCGAGCATACCAGCTTCCACACAAACCGCCTTGCATTGGGCTCCGTTGAATTCGTCACAACACCTCGCAAGCTCTTCAAAATTGATGTCGGGGGAGACGGTCATCTTGCGTGAATGGATTTGTAAGATCCGAGCCCGGGCCTCTTCAGTGGGAAGTGGAAACTCAATTTTACGATCAAGACGGCCCGAACGTAGCAGGGCGGGATCAAGAATATCGATACGGTTTGTGGCGGCGATCACTTTGATTCTCTCGTCGCTACTGAACCCATCCAATTGGTTGAGCAACTCCAGCATGGTTCTTTGCACCTCGCGGTCGCCGCTTTTTTCGCTGTCAAAACGCTTGGTACCAATAGCGTCCAGCTCATCGATGAAAATAATCGTCGGCGCTTTCTCTTTGGCCAAGTCAAATGCGTCGCGAACTAGCTTGGCACCATCTCCGATGAACATCTAAACATACTTTGAGTCTTGGCTACTCGGAAACACTCCCAATGACCACGCTTACCTGGACTAGCTGAGGACCCGCAAGCTTTAGATAAGTTGAGTTGGTCTGCGCGGCACATGCTCTAGCCAGTAGAGTTTTCCCGGTGCCTGGTGGTCCATACATGAGTACACCTATGGCAACTACGAGTTAAGCAAAATTCGGCCAGTGATTATACAAAGTGCGGATGTACCTTTCGGTGGCTTAATTCCAAGATTCTTGAATCGTTCTGCATGAGTCATCGGTAGTACAATTGCTTCGACCAACTCTTCGATCTGCTTATCCAAGCCACCGATATCAGTATAATCCTCTGTAGGCTTCTCATCAACCTCCATAGCTTTGACTCGAGAGTCATACCTAGGCTTGTATCAATACATGCATCATGGGTAACCAAGACAGCGCAAACAAACATACTCTGCTGGAAGTGTATCCAATACTAAGTAGCTATCCTTGTTCATTCCAATCAGATCACCAGGCTTTAGCTTATCGCTATCTACCAGGCCAATTAGTGGTAGAAAAATGGTTTGTCTGGTAGACGTTTTAACCACGGCGCATTTCCCTTTACGCTGAGAATCCAAGTCAACGTTCTGACCCTCCTCGGAGTCGTCATCTGGAATCATATCCATAATCTGCACTCTTGTGTGAAAATGTGTTCATGGATAAGGGAAGGAAGGAAGTGCTGCAAGTTACCTCGACCACGTTTCCCACGAGGTATGGTAGCTGTAGGTTCATCTTTATCTTCTCTTTGTTTTCCTTGATGCGCTCCATGGTGGAGGTCTGTTCGTGTTGTAGGCGCATATGCTCGTTCTTCATGACCTGGAACAACATTTATTTACTATACAAAGAAGCGACAAACCACTAAGGCTTACCTTGATGTCGTTTTCAAGCAACCGCGTTCTGTTCATAATCTCTTTACGATTGGCTCGGAGAATATCCTCGCCCAGCTCCTCCAGGTCATCTTTATGTTGCTGAATGGTGTTTAGTTCAACAGGCGCCATCTCAACGGTTGCTTAGGTGGTCGGTATACTTGGAGTTGTGAGGCACAAGGCGGGTGCTTGGTTTTGTGTTGGAAGGCGAACACGAATTCACACATACCTGTTTACTTGCAACGAGAACCAAGCTATGATTGGTTGCATAAACTGTGGCACCGGTTATATGGCAGTGACGAGCATTTGTTCCAATGCTTACGCTGTATTCACACAAGCCATTCCCATAGAAATGGGAAGATTGAACTCTAGATCGCCCGAGACCTCCATCATAGAATTCCCGATAATATCACTGCCTATTTCTCCGCTTAGGTTGTACAAAAGCAACGACCATTTGACTGCTTCACTCCTCTAAACAGTTTGATTAACTTTGTAGATAGTTGCGGCCCTTGTGGCATTAAACTAGCCAGAAAATGAATGACCTCACCCCAAAACCGCAGTAGAGATTATCTCCAGTTTCATATGGAAATCCTATTCTGATATTATATATATTTGTAATTATGAGTGATATCGATTACACAAGCAAATTTCACTTTTTCATCGCCAATTCAATCATTTTTTACTGTTATTCCCTTGAGATACCTCACTGTTTCTCCCACTTGACCTTCTAACCCAAGAAAGTCGAAGGATCGGATATGTTGAGACAATTCCCCCGTAACACTTTGGCTTATACCTTGAGACGAACATGCCTGAATGCCCGTGTGGCTACACCGGCTGTTCTGTCCAAGAGACTCTTTGTATCCAGCACTCAACCTGCACATGTGGCTGAAAATACTCCGGATATCACCCCAGGTATGTTTATGGTCGGCTCAAGGTAAAATTCGCCTTGAATAACCGTCTTGTGTAGTTCCCGAGAGCTTCAAAGAAAAGGTGCTTAGCAGTTCCTCCAGCCGTCCTATCTATTTGGACATGCAAGCCACCAGCCCAACTGATCCTCGTGTGCTTGATGCCATGCTCCCCTATTTGACTGCTCAATACGGTAATCCTCACTCCAGAACACACAAGTATGGCTGGGAATCTGAGGATGCTGTCGAAGTAGCCAGAAAGGTGATTATTACCTTTAACTGCTCTTCCGGTATGATGCCTATTTAACTTTATCGATATTCAACAGCAAGTCGCAGACATTATCGGCGCGGACCCCAAAGAAATCATCTTCACCTCTGGAGCTACCGAATCCAACAACATCAGCATCAAGGGTGTCGCTAGATTTTATAAAGGAAAGAAGAACCACATCATCACTACACAGACCGTATGTAACCTTCTTGAAATGGACCATGTTCGTCGTTACCAACATCAATTCTGTTTAGGAACACAAATGCGTTCTTGACTCCTGCCGTGTCCTTCAGTCGGAAGGATTTGATGTCACATACTTGCCTGTCCAAAGCAACGGCATCGTTGACCTTGAGGAATTGAAGGCTGCCATCAGACCCGACACCTCCATCGTCTCCGTCATGACTGTCAACAACGAAATCGGCGTCATCCAACCAGTTGCTGAGATTGGAAATATCTGCCGTGAAAGAAAGATTTTCTTCCACACCGATGCTGCTCAAGCTGTGGGAAAGATCCCACTTAACGTCAATGACATGAAGATCGATTTGATGTCCATCTCGGGACACAAGGTCTATGGCCCCAAGGGCATCGGTGCCCTGTATGTTCGCAGAAGACCCAGAGTTAGACTGGAGCCCATCCAATCTGGTGGTGGTCAAGAGAGAGGGCTCAGAAGTGGTACTGTCCCCACACCACTGGTTGTTGGTTTAGGCGAAGCTTGCCGTATTGCACAGGAGGATATGGCTGTAAGTGTGTTTGTCCCTTTTACGACACGATATTCTGTGATGAATCTTCTTCAAGAAGTATAACATAGCTGAGCATACAGAATGCTAGCCGTCTCTAGCGAGATGTGCATCTGCATGCTATGACAGTTGTGCAGGGGTTCTGAGAATATCTTTTGAATCTGATCAAGCTCATGTTTACTGAACATTTTCCATTCAGTATGACTCCAAGAGAATCAAGATGCTTTCCGATAGATTGATCAACGGAATCACTTCTAGCGTATCGCACGTTGTCAGAAATGGAGACCCCGAACACAACTACCCCGGATGCGTCAACCTTTCTTTCGCCTATGTTGAAGGTGAATCTCTGCTCATGGCCTTGAAGGAGATTGCCCTCTCTTCCGGAAGTGCTTGTACCTCGGCCTCCCTGGAGCCATCTTACGTATTGCGTGCCCTAGGTGCGGAAGATGACATGGCACACAGCAGTATTCGATTTGGTATTGGTCGCTTTACCACCGAAGCCGAAGTGGACTACGTCGTCGATCGTGTAAAGAACCACGTTCACAAATTGCGCGATATGAGTCCTCTTTGGGAAATGGTTCAAGAAGGAATCGACATCAAATCCATTGAATGGTCCCAACACTAATCAATTCCTTCCACCACACACTTGTCTTTTCTGATCACATGACCCACCACTTGCTCTACAATCTTTCTTCACTTTCATTTACTATGGCATGCACCTTCGATGTAGTAGATTGCTCTATAAAAACACACACTGACATGTGGCTACGATATTCCCTGCTTTCTCCATTCTAGGTTGACTTCAGGATATTTTATGCACAAAACGATGAGTGTAAAGAGTACAATCTAAAGAAATAAAGGAATATATAATATATAATCCCCGATAAAGTAGAGAAGCATTGGTGAATGAAGAGGCGGTTTGAGAGCAGCGACACAAAGGCGAGGGAATGGTGTGGCATAGTAGGATGATCATTAATTCGATAAATAGTAACAGATAGCTTAAGCGTCCATGTCCATCTGTTTGCTGCTCTCGAGAATCTTGTCCACCTGGAGCTTGTTCTTGAGAGCAGGTGAAGAAACCAAATGGATGTTGCGCTGGATTTCTTTGATGTTCTCGGCCTTCTCTCTCTCCTTGTTTCCAGACATACGGCTCTTGTAGAAGGAACGCTCACGACGGGCGCGAATCTCTTGGACTCGCTTCATGGCCTTGATGGTGGTGGCCATCAAATCACGATCATATTTGACTGGTACGTTACGACGCTTCTCGAATTCGAAGGTAGAGTCGATGGTCATTTCTTTGCCGGCCGACTTACGGAAGGCCTTGGTCCAGCGGACCTTTCTGGGGTTTCTCTTCATTTTGAAGTTCTTGTGGCACTTGGAACGACAGAAACGGAAGGTCTAAAACGTTGGAAAACCGCGTAAATGGGGGGTTTGCAGCGGGGAGATCAAGCACACTCGATAGATATATACCTTACTGTCGTTACGGACGAACATGCATCCGTGACCGGGATAGCAAGTGGAGGAACAGAAGTAACACTTTTCTAAACGCATACTAGTACTTTAAATCTTACAGGGAAGAGGGCGAAAATCTCCTTCAAGGTGGTATTATAAAACTAACTGTATAATAATAAAATAGGAAAAAAACTAGTGTTCACGATAGAGCAACTTCGTCTTTGCAGCAACGCTAAAGCAAAGTACGAACGTTGTGACATAACCTTCACTTTTGTGGGTTCAAAAATTTTTTTTTCTTTTCCTCTTCGGTTCGAAATTTTTTCTCTCCTCCATCCCTTTTTTTCATGGTCAAGGTTCCTGCTCAAACTATGCCAACAACCAAGCAATCTTCAGGTTTGGGTGCGGCCAATTGGATTGGCCCCCATTGGTTCCTATGGGGTTGGATAATCTATCCCAGCTGCGATCCCAGCTGCGGCCGATGCAGTCTGCTTCGCCATCCTGGAGGATGTCAAGCGCGGAATGAATGGGAACATCTCAATCTATGGGCGATATTACTGGTGATTTTACTGGCCCTAGAAAATTATTTATTACTAACCGCCGGAGAGTGAGAATTTTAACTCTGTTGCTTCCCGTCCCAGTTTAACAGTATGGTGAGTGAAGATCCACGTTTCGACCGTCTGTAGACGTTTCTTCTGACCTTTCCCCTGACAGGCCACTCCTTTCTTTGTTGGGCTTGGTGTTGCTGCCGCCGCCACAACCGCTCGTGTCGCGCTTAGAGCTTACGAGTCGGGCGCCATCAAAATCCCTACCATCACTTTACCCAAATTCACCGCTCCCTCCCGTTACTACAAGGGTGGCTTCGATCCCAAGATGAACCGCCGCGAGGCTACTCTTATCCTTGGCCTTCGGTAAGAAATTTTCCTTCGTTGCCTCCCAAAGGTCTGCGTGCTTAAGCTTCTCCACTTCTAGTGAGGCTGGGTTGAACAAAACCAAGCTCAAGGACGCCCACCGTCGAATCATGCTGCTCAACCATCCAGATAGAGGCGGCTCGCCGTACCTTGCTAGTAAAATCAACGAAGCGAAGGATTTCCTAGAGCCCAAGGTGAAATAAATCTTGCGGGTTTGTTTGAACTGGGAATATCAATCAACCATCATTATTCTGTACACTCTTGGCATTTTCCTCCTTTACAATCATACCACCCTCCACTCTCCACCCATGAACACCGTCACCATCGTCAGATGAATAAATCAATCGTAGGGATTATCTCCGTATGCTTGAATATGGTTTAATGGGCTAATATGAATAGAATTACAATAATACAAATAACGTCTACATTTCAAATCAATGAAAATGGTTACATCAAGTCCGGAAAGTGCTTGTGGGGCAGTATGTGATGAAGTATGCTGGTTTTTACTGCGAGCCGGTCTATAGCATCAGGTGCTCAACTCACAGCAAGGTTGCAATAGGTGTGTACCAACGGGAGGGGGTGGGTTGATCTCTCTTCATAAAGTATCAGGGACGGCCGAGGCAAGGGTTGGAATGTCAATCAAGTGCCTCATACGCTCGACTTTGGTTTTGAGGTACGAGTCTACTTCGGTGTAGCTTTCCTCACTTTTACGTTTGTGCGTTGTTTGGACCTCATGCTCCACAGTCCATTCCTTGGGTATCATGGGTACTCTTTCGGTTACCTTCAGCCCACCCTTCTCAAGTTGCTCGATTTTATCCGGGTTGTTGGTCAACAATCGGATGGTGGGCAAGTTCAAGTCCTTTAGGATCTCGCAAGCAACATCATATGTGCGAAGGTCCGGTGGATGGGAAAGGGCCACGTTGGCGGAGACGGTGTCGTATCCCAGGTCCTGAAGGTTGTATGCCTTGATTTTCTCGAGCAAACCGATGCCACGCCCTTCTTGACGAAGATAGACAACAACACCTCGGCCCTCGGCGTGCATAAGGCGCATGGCCTCAGCCAGCTGGTCTCCACAATCGCAACGAACGGAATGAACGGTTTCACCAGTGAAGCATTCAGAATGGATCCGAACAAGCGGTGGCAGAGGGGAGGAGGTTGATACTTTGGAGCTGTTATTGGTTTTGTTTGGATTCAAGCGGCCTTGGTATGCTCCACGAATGATCCGGTCCATTTCCGTTTCTCCTTCTTGGACAGCGTCTAAAGTGGTGCTTCTAATGTCATCTCCGAACACTATGGCCAAATGCTCCTTGGAGTCGTGGTTGTTTTTGTACAGGTGCAAGAAGAATTCCCCGTAAGGTGTAGGTATACGAGTTCTGGCCTGGCATTCGACCCTGAGGGGCTTGTTCGATTCGAGGGCTTTGGCACCGGTGGAGAACGTGGCCAGAGGGAATTCCTTGGATAGGTAGAGTGCGGAGAAAGGCTCTCCGGAGAATTCAGGAGGTGTGGGCAGGGTGGGGGTCGACATGACAGAGGAACCCGAATCTTCAACAGAGTCAAAAGTCATAGTGAGGTAGAATACGTATTAAGATAAAGAAGAGAACTCGGCTAATTGCAGAGAAGAAGCTAAATTAAATAGACACCACTAGCTGGAGATAAAACCACAAGAGGAGAATTTATAGATCTCTGGGAAATTTCGGTGGAAATCTGACTGATCGAAACAATGTTCAGTAGATATATCATCAACATATGATATTACTAATTCAACCTGGGATTGGCATAACGCGGATAGGTCAAGAGGTAGGGTGCATCCATGGGGAATCCCCCCTATGAGTTGGCCTGTTGGCACCGAGCGTTGGGAGATTGTTCCAGAAACCACAATAATTGGCCAAGTAGAGAATGCTTAATTCCAAGAAACCCGGGCTCCGATTGGTGGGGGATGCTTCGTAATGGAGCTTCGAATGATGAGGTCGTAATGCCTGAGGAATTTAACGGATTCAACGGATTCAACGGGTAATTGTTCTATTTTCGACTCAATTTCACTGGTGGACGATTACAAATATGAGTAATTATAGAAATAATATCATCGATGTAGATCGTTAATGGCTGCTCAAAACGCAAAGAGTGTGGATTCCGTAATGGCTACTGGGACACATCATAAACGGATTTTTATTATACAACAAAACCAAGTAGAAACAGTCGATTTATAGGTGCGGCGAAGTACACACCTTGAATAGCTATTTACTGAAATATGAACGAGTATATTAAAACTAGGGTGGAAGAGTTAGGAGAATGCAATCCCTTGCTTCCCTTCTTCCTTCGTAGCCAAGTTCAAGGTAAATGTGTTGTCGTCTTCCTCGAGCGCTCTCTCCATGTCGCTTTCCTGGCCGCGGGAGAAGTAGAGCGGATTCCGCTTCTGAAGCACAGAGTCGCTATCGACCAGGACATATTTGATGGATGAGTTGGGCGCATCGTACATGGGGTCCAGTAATAGGTTTTCCATGATTCGTCGCAGTCCTCGGGCGCCAGTTTGCTTTTCAATGGCTTGTTTGGCGATCTCGCGCAAGGCGGAGTTGGAAAACTTCAGGTTCACCTTGTTCAGATCAAACAGCGATTCGTATTGCTTGACGAGCGAGTTTCTCGGTTCTGTCAAGACACGGACCAGTGCAGCTTCGTCAAGCTGTGCTACACTTGCCACCACCGGGAGTCTACCAACAAACTCTGGAATCAGGCCAAATTTGATCATATCCACCGGGTCCACCAAATCTAGAACGTGCTGTTTGGTGTGATTAGCTGGTGTTCCTGATACGGGGGGAAGTGCCGCGCTGGTGTCTGAGCCATGAATGACTGCTCCAAAGCCGATTGATCCTTTGGCGACACGATCTATCACTATTTTGTCTAGTCCAATGAAAGCTCCGCTCAGGATGAAGAGGATATTACTAGTATCTACTGCATATACGTCGCCTTTGCCCCCCGATCCGGGTCCTCCTGGTCCAAACCGGTTTTTATGGCTTGACGAAGCCGCCCCTGTTTTGTCGGTCACATTCACAACGGTCCCCTCAAGCATGCGCAGCAAAGCCTGCTGAACTCCCTCTCCTGAAACATCTTTGGACATGGACATGGTATCCGCTTTTTTGGCGATTTTATCGATTTCATCAATGAAGACGATCCCTTGTTCCGCTTGTTTCACATCGAAGTCACAGTTCTGGAAGTCAGGAGATTAGCTCAAATTCACCTATGGATTACGTTTAGAAATACTTGCCTGTAATAGACGCTGGATTACTAACTCAACATCCTCTCCTACATAGCCTGCCTGTGTAAATGGGGTGGCGTCGGACATTGAAAATGGAACCTTCAGAATCTTCGCTAGAGTTCGTGCAAGCAACGTTTTGCCTGGAAGGATGGGGATTGATTAGAGAAAGTGGTGTGTGAGCTTGATAATACGCTGTACTTACCGGAACCCGTTGGACCCAAGAGCAATACGTTACTTTTATCAAAGACCGGCAAACTCTTCGCTTCAGGTGACTTGGGTCGAGAGTCATTAATTGGTGCCGAAGCTTCCGAGCTATTAGTGCTTGGGTTCACCCAAGATTGGCTATTGCTCGAGTAGTTTGCGGCAGCGGCTGGAGGGCGGGCTGGGGTAAATGCAGTTAGACAAATGCATGTGACTTGGGGGGACAAAAACGTTACCCGGATGCTCGTCTTCTGCGCCCGGATACGGCTTTTGTTGCACTTGGTGTTGGGTGTTGGCTTTAACACGATTGTAGTGGTTGAATACTGCCACCGAAAGGATCTTCTTGGCCCGTTCCTGTCCAATTACATATTCATCCAAGTGTTTGGCAATCTGAAATAATTACACATTTTAATACACCCGGTCTACATGCAACTAACTAGTTCTAGAACATACCGATTTGGGACTGGTTAATATTGTGCTCCAAATATGATCACTCGATCCACCGCTTTCAGTAGTATTCTCGTACCCTGAGCCCGCAGAGTCAAACTGCGAGTATGTTTCATGTTGGGCAAAGTTGAATGGTGGAGTTCCACTGGTGGGGTTCCCGGTAGACCCAGACGAGGAGGATGAAAGCAAGTGACGGAAATATGGTTTTTCTAAATACACAACTGGGGCTGGTTTTTTGGCTTGAGCAAGCTTGGCAGCATCTGAGGAGCGTAGGATAACGTCGTTGAACACTTGGAGCTAAGAAAAACAGTACTAGGAAATCTGCAACTTACTTAACGCACGCTTGATTTTGGTGGAGAACCTCGATTGGGTTTGTGTTTCTGTGGTATGGTGATCTTTAGGCAGCGGCTTGGGAGCTAGATGGGCCGTTTGGTTAACCCCCTCTGTCCCCACTTTGGTAATGTTTTCAGTGTTCTTGGAAAAGTTGAGTCTCCCTTACGAACGGAGGTAAAGGTTATGTCAATATTTTCTGAACACAGAAGTAGCGACTAACCAGGCTGCTTACCTTTCCAATTATTCGTAGAATAACGGCGCAAGCTTGGAGAGAGTTGAAGAGGATTTCCTCTCAGAGATGTCTGCACGGTGGCTCTATTGGCAATAGCGCTGGTGGTGGGACGGACGGAGGAAGCGCGGCTCAACATGGTTGAATTAGGCTGACTTAAAAATACTTCGAATTTGAATTTAAAACTATTGTACAACTACAAGAAGGAGGATATAATGGAAAAGGGCAGGCGTAGCGAAATTCAACCAAATTGAAATCTACGAGAAGACTGACGGCGGTGATGTTGGGATTTGAAAGATTTGATTTAGGGGACGGTGATTCATTGATCCTTTATAAAAGCAGTGGGTGCTTTGGGCCATAGCCCAATCAGCTGAAGCGGAATATGGCATTGAATCCCCAGCATTACAGCGGTCACAGTTTACTAGAATAATGAATCGAAACGCTATCTTTACGTTCGCATCACGGGAACACTGCAAACCTCCCATCTCACCACAGGTTGACGTACCATCTGTGGTCATAACTCCGATTGTTTGTAGAGAATCCCACCCCTAGCGCTGCGATAATATCCCATAATTCCATTGCGTAATATTGACTGCAGTATGTTCCCATCTCTCCTTTGATCACATAGATGTAAGTTTCGGATGTTGGATTGGATTCACCCAATAACCGCGTAAATTGTTACTACGAAGTTACAGAAACAGTGTCGATGAAGCGTTTTGTTCTGGACGCATTAGTGTCGCGCACAGTAAAGATCAGATAAGCGCACTATCCTAATTCCACTTTGGATCGCGTGATTGGGCCATCGCGGGAAACTATGATCATGTGTGGAGACTGTGTTCCAATGGTGATTATCCCTGGAAAACCATCATTTCTCACATGATTGAACACCACAGCAGGATCAAGTAGCAGCAACATGTTCAGGAATATTCATTGTGTTTAATGTACCAAGTGCTCTGCCATTGAAGATGATAATACATAAATATATCCTGTTTTCCGCATGTACCGATTATTGAAAGAAATAATATTGCAAGGAATAAAAACTACACCGAACATTCACTGCCAAATGCCCACGTTTGGGCTGGCTTCAGCTACTAGTGCTAGTATTCTTCTTCAGCGGCATACTCTTCTTCCAGAGCACCCTCCTCTTCATATTCGAGTTCATCCTCAACAGTGGCATCTTGGTATTGTTGGTATTCGGAAACCAAATCGTTCATGTTGGACTCGGCTTCGGTGAATTCCATTTCATCCATGCCTTCTCCAGTGTACCAATGCAAGAAGGCCTTGCGTCGGAACATGGCGGTGAATTGCTCGTTGACACGTTTGAATAACTCTTGAATGGCGGTGGAGTTTCCAAGGAAAGTCACTGCCATCTTAAGATTGGTGGGTGGGATATCGCAGAGAGAGGTCTTGATGTTGTTGGGAATCCATTCAACGAAATAGCTCGAATTCTTCAACTGAACATTAACCATCTGCTCATCCACTTCCTTCATCGACATGCGGCCACGGAACATGGCAGCGCAGGTAAGGTAGCGGCCGTGACGGGGATCGGAGGCCGCCATCATGTTCTTGGAGTCAAACATTTGTTGAGAAAGCTCAGCAACCGACAATGCACGGAAATCCTGGGAGCCACGGGAGGTCAAGGGGGCAAATCCGACCATGAAGAAATGGAGGCGAGGGAAAGGAACCATGTTCACGGCAGTCTTTCTCAAGTCAGAGTTCAACTGGCCAGGGAAGCGGAGTGAGGTGGTGGTACCGCTCATGACAGAAGATACAAGGTGATTCAGGTCACCGTATGATGGGTTGGATAACTTCAATGTACGGAAGCAGATATCGTACAATGCCTCATTATCAATACAGAAAGTCATGTCGGAGTTTTCAACCAGTTGGTGAACGGATAGTGTGGCATTGTATGGCTCAACAACTGTATCCGAGACCTTGGGAGAGGGGACAACTGAGAAAGTGCACATCATTCGATCAGGATATTCCTCCCGAATCTTAGAAATAAGAAGCGTTCCTAACCCAGAGCCAGTTCCTCCACCAAGCGAGTGGGTGATTTGGAAACCTTGAAGGCAGTCACAGTTCTCAGCCTCTTTGCGAACAACATCGAGAACGGAGTCCACCAACTCGGCTCCTTCAGTATAGTGACCCTTGGCCCAGTTATTGCCAGCACCACTTTGTCCGAAGACCATATTGTCGGGGCGGAAAAGCTGACCTAGAGGAGAGGCGCGGATGTTGTCCATAGTACCAGGCTCCAAGTCGACCAACACCGCACGAGGCACATACTTTCCTGCGGCGGCCTCGTTGTAGTACACATTGATTCTTTCAAGTTGGGCATCAGTATCCCCGTTGTAAGTACCGGAGCCATCGATACCGTGCTCAGAAGAGATGGTCTCCCAGAATTTGTAACCAATTTGGTTACCACATTGACCAGCTTGAAGTTGAAGGATTTCTCTCATACTTTGGAATTGAGTTGGATGGTAAAGAGGCAAGTGGGAAACTACCTGTACTTATCTAGTGACGTTTATTTGCGCTTACGAACCGAGGCATTAATGGGTATGTGACATTGTAAATTGGGGAGGGGGTAGGTAATCAGTATATCACTGTACAGATACATAGAAATATTTACTTGTGAATCTCCTTCATTATTTAATGGTAAATTCACCAATCAACATGGTCAACTTGTTCCAACCATTTTCAGAATCCACCATACTACTTGATTGGCTTCGGGTTCACATTACGCATACGCATGAGAGGGATGGAACGCTCTTCGCGCACAACCACAGTCTAGCTATTCAATGAGAAGATTTACATTTCATCATGTATGAATCCAACCCCCTATGTCACATTTACGACTGTTGATTTTGATGGAAATTTTTTGTTGATCCCGACTGTCCGATAATTTTCATACGCTTATCGGTACAATCATTTCATTGGTAAGAATAGGCATTTCTATATATGCGTATATGTGCGTATATGCGCGGCTTCACCGAAATATTGGTTTAAGCACAATTCTCGAACCGCTCTAGCCAGTGTTTATCTAAACATACTTGACTGACCTGCAATGGTAAGCATTTATGCTTGATCCTTCGAACTCCAACAAGAATCTCGAAATAACCCTATCTCGTGAAGGCTATACTTTATTCATGTACACTTGCTAAGGACGATGGTAAATCCCAGTGTAGCTAGCTTGTTTTGCAATGGCAATATTGATACTCTAATTCCATAGCTCATGAAGATGGGATCTGGTCTGTGGCTTGGGGGAAAGGTACAAATCGCATCGTGACAGGTTCTGTGGATAATACCGTGAAATGCTGGTAGAAGGATATTTGATCAATCGTTATTGATTTGAAGGATTGTTTGTAACCTAACTACATTTCCAAAATCATAGGGACGGAAATACGGGCGAGCTGACTCATGCTTTCTCGGGCCATCTCCTTGGTGTCGTATCAGTGGACATTGACTCAACTGGTCAATGTAAGTTATGGAGTTCACGTTCATACAACGAACGTAGTGACTGATTATTCGCTTAGATGCGGTATCTACCTCTCTGGACAATCAAATCAAGCTTTGGGATCTAGACAACGGAAACTTGTTTAAGAGCATCAATGCCGGACCTGGTTAGTTTTGAAGACTACGTTTGAACGACTAAACGGAATCTGATGCTTCGATCGTATTAGTCGAGGCTTGGTCGGCAAAATTCTCGCCTTCTGGAAAACAGATTGCTGCTGGCAGCCACGCCGGCAACATTAATATCTGGTCTGTCGATTCCGAGGAGAAAGTAGCCACTTTGGAAACACGCGGGAAATTTGCGATGTGCGTGGCATATGTATCTTTTTTCGAGCATTGTTTAATCCCACTTGTTTTTTGTATTCTGCCTGGTATCCTTAACTCGAAACTAGAGTCCTAGTGGAGAGTATGTTGCATGTGGGTCTGAAAATGGAAGCATTCATGTTTTCGATGTTGAAACAGGAAAACTACTTCATTCGTTGGCTGGTAATATATATTCAGTTTCGTGGTCACTTGGTTTACAACTAATACACCGTGCTCAGGACATGCGATGACAGTACGTTCAATTGCATTTACCCAGGATTCCTCCATGTTGGTCTCCGGTTCTGACGACAAGAGAATCAATATATATGATGTGTATCCTTTAAGTAATCCAGAATGCCTTATTGTTGACCTTAAAGCCAGCAATCCTTAACTCTTTGTGAAGCCGACATGGCAATATCTTTGCTTCGTTGTCCGGCCATGCCTCTTGGGTTCTGAGCGTTGCTGCCAGCACTGATGGGGTTCATATAGTCTCAGGGTACATTATATTTGAAGTCTTGATCCGATCAACTCGCCTAAAGTTTATTTCGAATTTCAGGTCTAGTGATAAGAAAGTGAAAATTTGGGATCTAGGTGCTAGACAATGTGTTGACACAATGGAGCATCATACTGATCAAGTATGGGGTGTTGCATGGAATGAGGAAGGTAACAAAATTGTCTCGGCCTCTGAAGACAAATCGGTCCGCTGGTATTCTGCTGCTGCATCATCTTAGGTTCTCTTGCATTCGACGGATACAAGGTAGGCTTAACTCTCCCTCTTTGTGTCCTGGTACAGCTCGTTATTGATGAATTTCTGGTGAATAGGCCGCTTGGTTCGTTGAGGACAAAATATTTCATTTTATTATGGAGTGTTTTGAATAGACTTTACCCGATATAATAAAAGACTCTTAATGAACTGCATACTACTGGGACTTTTTGGCATTTTTGATGCCTCTAGCCTTAACGCAGTTGTCATATTCGAATTTCACCACGTTATCTATGTGTGTCGAATCCTTGAAGTAGGCGTATTGGCAAATTTTCAAAGAAGACAGACGGTCATAAAGGCCAGCTGAACGGAGATTGATCTCGAACAGAATGAACCAGCCAATGGCAAATAAACAACCCACGATATTTCCAACCACCACCTGAGCCTTTGTATGGTAGTTTAGGTGAATGCTAGTAATGTGAAGTCTTAATAAACAGTTGAAGAGGAGGCGAATATTCGGTCACTTTACCGTGAATACGAAACCGTAAATGATACTATCAAGGCAAACAGACCACAGACAATCTTCCAAATATTATGCTCAAAGTGAATTCTGTTGTGACAATCAATAGCAATTCAAGCCGGAGTGTTGAAAACCACTTACTTCCGGTAAATATACAGGCACAGGTATACCCCCCAAAAAGACATGAATTGAGCGTGGCTAGAGGGCATCCCGTAACCGGTGCCGAGATGATCTATTTTTGCCGGTCAGTTGAATACCACCTGCCGTAGCTTTGACTGTGAATAACCAACTTGAAAAGAAGCATACCTGTTGGGCGATCTTGTCGTATAGTCTTCTTGAGAACAAAGTTCAAGCCCTCACAGCATAATTGACCCAACAGCATGAATATTGCTCCAAATTCCCTTCTAGACCCGATCACCGTTACATAGGAGATTAAGATTGCCAAAGGAGTTAAGGTGACGTAAGCCAGCAAATATGCAACTTTATCCCCGGAAGCGAATTGGACATGGGTGAGAGAAAGGGAGGATAGAGAAAGTGCGCCCTCTTGCACCGGTTGATTCATTCTGTTATGGAAAGAACGGTACTGTTCACCAATAGTTATCTCGCCAGTCGAATTGACTTGGTTTTGAAGAGCCGGGCCGCCTTAATTTTTAATTGCCATGAATGACCTCAGTAGCACTAATTCTCGGTCTAGGGGGATTCATCGTCATGATCAACACGAATGATAAGATAGTTTCAACAAGATGTATTTATATATATTATGTGTATTAGTCAACGCTTGTCCTAATCAATGTGTCACGTAGATGTGGTTGCAAGTCCTCTTCTCTCCAGGGCTTTTCTCAACGTGGTGTTGATTCGTTCCATTTCAGCCAACCTCTTGGTCCCAAGTTCTTGTTTGAGCAGACGGTCGTTAATTTCTACGTGCTTACTCCAATACTCGGCCAGCTGTGAGTGAGAATGCTTGATTGTGTTGTAATTATGGAGAAGCTGAAGAGCAGTAGGTTAGATGTGCGGAATAAGAGTCACCCGAGAATCCAACACTCACCTCATTAATCTTTGTCGTCCGCTCGTCAAGAGCGAGCAGCGCACTTCCGAAATCTATAAACATGATCAGATGGGCTTTCTAGCCGAACTAGAGCAAGGTGAGGATCGAACCTGCGGTTTTTTCCTGGGGAGGAAGGTTTTGCGTGAACGCCTCAACCCACGGATATATCTCGTTGACATAGATGTCGTCGAACTTTTTGAGGGTATCTGTCAGCTTTTGAGCAACCGAAGCTAGGTGCATAGTGGATTCTCTTTCGAAAGCCTCGGGTTGTTCGGGTTTGATGTTCTTACCGAGGGGGTGATGTTAGTTAGACTCTCAATATATGGTGTACCCGACTTACCTCCAATTCTGACAGCTGCGCTTTTAGCTCTTGCAGTGTTCTTGATTGCTCTTGTATGAGTTCATCAACAGAGTCGAAGGAATCGTCTCTAATAGAAATCAATCATAAGGTCAATAGAGGCCACTTGGGTTTAGCCTTTTAGTAAGGAGCCATACGATTGAGAAGCGTTCAATTTTATAATGTCCATCAGAGCTGATCCTTCTGGAAAAACTGAATGTTTAGACACCAATACAGAATTTAGCTCGCCATCGACAATCATATCCAAAAAGTTGCTTCCGTTCTCAATAGCCAGGTCTAGCTCTGTAGAGCCACTAAGAAAGTGAATCCCACTATTAGCAAGGAGTGTTTTCAGAAAACAAAACATGCCGGAATTACCCTTCGCCATCGACGGGTGAGCTGTTTAGAGCTAGAGCGTTTAATGCTGCTGTTGTCAGCTCGCAGAAAAGGTTATACTGCACCCTCGAGGTGGATCGAGCCTGAGTCAAATGAGTAAAGTTTGAGCATCAATAGAAGTTGATGTGTTACGAAATTCACTCGCACCTCCACGAACTCGATAGCCTGCTCGTATTCAGCAAACCCAAATGCGTCCAAAACTGAAGCTAGAGCTGGCAAATTGTTTGTAAATGGTGCAACATAGCCGTGGTGCCTCGATGTTTTACCTTCCCCTTGGCCTTCACTCTCTAACTCTCTCAAAAGCTCAGGATACTTGGGTTCAAATCTAGTGTTGCTTTGTTAAAAAGAAAGGAGCTAGCAGTGGCATAGAAGCAGGGAATTTACTTTTGTAGCAACCATTGAATGAGCTCTGTTCGTACAACGCTTGCAGTATAAAGGACTTCCTCCGTAAGCTTTTCTACTTCCGAATAGCCAAGTTGTGCCAAGTCTCGGGCCAATTTGGAGTTGTGTACCTTTTCGACGGTCATATCCGGTATTCAAGAGGGGAGGGTTCTAACACGAGCGTGGGCTCAGTCACTTGGCCCAATTCATTGTTTTTGTTTTGTCAGTCAAAAAGGATAAATCGGAGTATCCAATGGAGGTTCATTCTCGAGTTTTCAATGGCCATTTATTTTTTATTGATTGAAACAATGAGATGGTGTGCGAGAAGGACAAGAACGAACTTATTTGTTCAAGATAATACCATCGTACTTTTGCTTGAACCACTTCATGGTCTCCTCCTTGGTGACGCGGTGGGAGAAACCAACCTTGGATTGGCATCTCTTTCTGCGAGCAACACGGAAACCAGGGCGACCCAAAACAACGAAGAAGTCCATACCGTAAATACCGATGGAAGGATCGTACTTGATACCCAAATCAATGTGTTCCTGGATACCGAAACCGAAGTTGCCGGTGGCGGAGAAGTTGGACTTCTTGAGTTCGTATTCCTTGACCTTCAAACCGCGCTCCAAAATCTCCTCAGCCTTGGGGCCACGGACAGTGCAGTGAACAGCGATCTTTTCATTACGACGAATGCTGAAGGAACGGACGGTGTAACGAGCCTTGGAGTAGACAGGGGTTTGACCAGTCAATTGTTCCAACACCTTGGCGGCTCTGGTAAGTCTATCACCAGACTCACCAACGCAAATGTTGAGAACAAGTTTCTCGATGCGCAACTCGCGCATGGGGTTGGTAGAGGGAGCTTCGGCGGACTAAATAGAGAACAGACTTAGTTATGAATGGATGGGAAGATTCCGACGAAGGATGCATATGCTAGGCTCTAATCGCTACTCCAATGACAACACCCACCATTGTTAAATTGTTAGTAAAGACCGGCGCCAATTACCACGTCTGCACACTAAGAGAGAAAGGAGTGCCAAGTATACAATGACAAATCCTTTATCCCTACTCTTAGTGCGCTGTTGTCGAATTGGAAAAAGATCTGGTGGACCCGGGTCCAACATTGATTGGCCACCAACGATCCATCAGCCAACGGCGTGTGGAGTATTCAAGGACTGGTGGTTGTTAGAGAATGTGGAGCATTCATGGACTTGGCCATACTCTGCGATAAACCCTCTATGGGCCGCTATTTAACCTGGGTTCACTCAGGGAACAAAGCAGTAGAACGCTCTTTAATTTAGTAGTAACTGAACTCTTCGCTCACTAATAGCAGACCTCATTTTAATTCAGCTTGTGAATGCGATGTTTTTATTGGGCTTTTTTAAACAGGAATCAGCCTCTGTATTTAAGAGCAAGTGCCTCGCAGCTCTCGTAAAGCTCTTGTGAGGAAAGGGAACTTTTTATGAACGACTCCCTTTGTCCGACAGCATCGGACCACTGATGGTAACGCTGAAGCTCAGGAATCTTGGGGATTTGGATACCCCCAATTTTAGCCATAGGGGTGAATCTGCTCAGGAAAGGTGCAACTGCTGCTTCAACCAAACTAAACTCCTCGCCAAAGTAAAAAGGTCCCTCGGTAGATTGGGCCGATAGCAACTTGTTGAGCTACGGAGCAAAAGAGGTTGAGTCGACGGAATAAACAAAGCAGCTTTCTCTACAATTCAAAGACTTACCCTCTTCAGATTCTCAACGAATTGCTGTTCGAGAAGCTTAGCTTTTTCGGTATCTGTATTACCAAGGATGGAGTAATACAAGGGCAAGAATTTGGCACCGAAAAACTCAATCAAGTAGCGTGCCTGTGCCTTTTTCAATGGGTCTTTGGGCAGCAACCTGCCAGAGGCTGTGAGTAATTGCGAATAGCCAGTGGTGGACGCGTACTTACTTTCCGCCGGCAAGGTCAGAGAAAAACTCGGCAATTACCAAGGACTCCACCAGTATATCGTCACCATATTTGAGTGCGGGTACTTTTCCCTCAGGATTCAATTCGAGGTACCAGTCTGGCTTGTTTGGTAAAGGAATTTCCACTGCCTCGTGATCCAGATCACACTCGTAGAGGGCGATAAGAGCCCTCTGTACATAGGGGCAGCTGCTGTTGCTGTAGAGAATAATAGGCTTGGCTAGAGCGAATGATTAGTGCAAAGAACTCGCATGTAATTCAAATGGTAGACCTACCAGTTACAGTCATCTCGGTTCTTTGACAGTTTATTGCCAGCATCGAAGCGTATATATATTGCAGCACATCTCAACATTGGCCGATTGTGGTTGTAGATAAATGATCAGATTATCAAGCAAGTTACCACAACTGTTGTACAAATCCAACCACATCCCACATCGCACATCGCACCCCTTAACCCAATACCATCAATATACTTTTGCAGTCAAAGTCAACAGAACGCTTTTTAATGGATTAAATGTACACCTGTTCTAAAGAGGAATAATCAATGTGAAGGATAGAAATGAGGACAGCTAGACATCCAAAATTTGATTGTAGAGATCCTGAAGCCTTGTGTGCTGCCACTCATACCACACTACGGATTGAATAAGACAGTCCGCCAGATCGTCTTTCTTGCTCTCGCGCAAGTACATATCTTCGAGATGAGCCGGGCATTGGATGACTTGCTTGGTTTTAAGCAAATGCTTAACAACCCCGATGTGATTGGATTTCTTGGCCAGGTAACGCTTGGAGTTGTATTGTGATCCTGACAGGGAAGGCGCCATCAGCTTCAGCTTCTTGAGGCGCTCGTTGTAAACAACGCCGGCATTATGGAGCAGTTTAGAACCCCTTTCAGACTTGAGGTAACTGCTGATGGTGATGGGATTGATGGAGAAAATATTGTAGCCCCGACCGTGCAATGACCCTATAATCAGCGCCTCTACCAGGTTAGATCGGACCACTGCCTCGAACAAGGATGAAGAGCTGTGCCGCAGGCTCTGCCTTTCTAGGATGAAATCGCTTACGCCCCGGTTGGACAATGTCTCTACGAATTCATTGACAACCCTGGCATACTCTATCGGGTGATATGAGTCAGGTACGTTTAGGTTGATCCGTTGCCAGTCGAGGATTTGTAAGGTTGAGTCGATGTGCACATAAGCAAGGTTACGATATCCGATGTCAATGGAAATAATACTCTTGGGGATCGGCTTCCGCTCACCGCCAAAGTCAAATAGGAATTTCTCGATCCGCTTGATAATGTCTATCTTGTTACCGCACGTGCTTATGCCGTAAGAACGGCATCTCTCTTTCAGCGCAACAAGGTTTAAAGAATCAAGAAATGCTCTGATGACCACTGGATCAGCCGATTTGCCGGCACTGCCTTGGAGCTCATCCACCTTCACATCAGCAAATGGCGATAGCCTTGGACTGTTTTTGGCTGGTGTTCTCTCGATAGCCATCAACTCCATCACTTCTGTGTAGAATTCCTTTAAAGTTGCGACAGTCCCTAATTCTGAATAGTCGTGAGTTGTTGTTGAGAGCTCGGAATGAGTTGTGTCGGTCGTGGACTTGATTCTATTCACCCGCTCTATAGCTAACTCTAGTTCTTCTAATTGCAGTACTTTTTTATAAAGAGTTTGCCTATGCTTGCTCTCTTTATAGGTTGTAGGTGGTTCGCTCAACTTGTCATCTGTCTGTGGCGTTTGAGGTGTGTTTCGAGCAGGTTCGGCAGCTACTATGTCTGTATCAGTGTTCTCATTAGCGTTGGGCTTTACTTCCTTAGTAGTGACCTCCGCTTGGTGAAACTCCTCTGTATTCTGCGCGGCTTCATCAGATGTGGAATCTAACCAGGCTGCTTGCACATCCACAGGAACCGAGTCCTGTGGATTTAAATAGCTGCTCAGCTTCTCGGATAATTTGAATAAATCGAGACCTCGCTCATTCTCATCATTCCTTTGTGGTCGAGTATTAGATAGAGCTCGAATCCATGGAGAGCCACCTACTCTGAAATGATCATGAGTACAATAGTTTAAATGAACAAAATGAACAAGCTCCGTATTCATCACTCAACCATTCTCAGAGATGAATAGAATTGAAGAGGGAAAATAGTCAACTGTACCGTGTCGTAGGTAATAACAGGTCTCGTAACTTCCTCCGGAGCATTATCAAAATACAAGACACTCAACCGCAACTGCTAACGTCTATTCCCTGATGTGTGGAAATTTTTTGTCATGCTGGACAGCTGGAATTCAGATTAACTAATATTGTTGGATCAAGCGCAATTGGCATTCTCACTCGCTCGATCAGAATGTCTGAATTGAATTATCATGTAAGCATGGCTGACGCTTTATTGTATGTATGGGGACAATTTCACAGACTGGGCTGCTGTTAACCTAGGGTTTGTTTCCTTTGAGCTCTTGAGATAACCCTTGGGCAATGTCCTTGAGGTTGCTGTAGGTGGGGGTTATCTTGGCATCGGGAATCTTGTCGTGTATGTTTTTGACCATTTCAGGAGATATCTCCCCACTTAGACTAGCTACCAAGAAGTTCCTAGGGCTCATAGTACCAGGCTTCTGCTCTTTGTCCCCCGTGTTCTCGCTGTCGTGTAAAAGCTGGAATCTTTTGACTTTTTGACGAGCAATTGCAAGATCGATTTCGAGGCGCTCAATCACCTCACTTGGCGCATGAGTGCCTATCTTCTTGGCTAGCTTCCCGGCGAGACTGTCGTACTCCTCTTGAGCTTGGGCTAGCTTTTGAGAGGTGGTGGGTGCGCTGTTTGATGACATTCGATATACCAGTGAATATGGACTTGTGCTTCCAAAGAACAACGCAAGACGGGCTCTGAACATTTGAAATTGGTTTTACGTTATCATAGTATGACAAATGGGTCACCTATATGGTTCGAACTAGAAATCCATTCCCTTCAATATACGCTTGAAACATCGAAACATCGAAACACCATTCCCCTGTGATAATTCGTTAGAAGGTTTTAGCCATTATGACGACTACCTAGAGAATTTTCATCAGCATCATGTGCGCTGATTGTTCCATAATTTCATAATTAGCATTATCATTCTAGTGGTCTATGCTTGGTTATGGGTGTTGATAGCTGATCATTAAATTCCGGTTGACGAATGATGAATGTTGATTTTTTGTTCGTGAATTTGGAAATTGGTCTTTTCCAAATGTATCATTGATAGCAGCCTCTATACTTTATTCTAAGCACCACAAGGCTAGCATCTATTCATTCCATTTCTCACATCTGATATCCCATATAGTGCTACGTGCTTCTGTCATACCATTATTCCACGTAGCCGGTTTATCCTGCATCGCTCTAAATATACACAACAATGGAGAATCCCAACCGTAAGGGATTCGGGTCTCCCTCCACTCCTTCGCCTTCCAGTGATTCTATGGTAGGCCCTTTAGAAAACACAGCTCGCGACGAAAAAATATAGAAATATTGAACCTTTGTGATTCTAGACGTCTGGTCGTTGCATGTGTTGCAACAGGTATATATATATATATACGTAGTCTTGGAATAGGGGCTCTCGACTAACGATTTTTAGTCAATTGAGGTTTCCAATATCAGTTCCATGTTTTCGATGTACAGTCTGTGATATGATTAACGACCTCAATACGCCTCCTTACCCACAAGGTCGGTCACCCCTTCTCTCGATGAAGGGTCTACTCTTGTTAATCCGGCTATTTTGAACCAATTCTTAGGCCATCGCGGCGGTCCCTACTTGAATCTAACTCGATTAAAGAGCGCGATCGAATCCTGTAAAGTACAAGGCTCACCTAGAAATTATGATTCTGTCGAACGTCTCATCAAAGATACATTTTCCTCCTGCGATTGCCTAAATTATAGTTTTAGCAATGTAATCATTCTTGGCCAACCCCAACCAAAACTCCTTTACTCACCGTTTTTTCCGAAAGGGCTGTAATATGTCATTGGAGGAGTGTGGAGTCGCCCTGGGCGAAGTCCGGGAAGCATATAGACTCATCTTGGAGCTGGTATTATGATCCATCTTTATCATTATGATCAATGCGTTCTAAGCTTTAATCATGAATGCGAATTAGCCGGTGAATATAATCCGTACTCTGATGTCATCGACAGAGAGTCTGCTAAGGAGACCCGGAAGGTAAGCATACGACCTTGCAACTCGATCTGACCATTTGAACTCAGCAGTCGTTTGCTAGGAAATTGAAACACAAGGAAGATATCAAATTCTTGATTATCATATTAGAGGTGAGCATACTTTGCACCTTCACGACTCCATTCTACCACTCTGGGCACTAACATGGCGACATCGCTATTGCAGAACCCGTTATTACTGCAGCACAACTTCCCCCAAGAAACACAATATCACCACAACTTGTTGAAGCGGATATTTGGGCTAATCTCTTCGCTCGGCAACGAGATCCACCACTACATCGTTAACTGGTTTGCCAGGTATCTAAGGGGTGTGAAGTAGATGTTTGATCGGGATCGTATGACTGACAGTTGCGTGCTTACAGACTCAACAAAGATATCCTCAGCAAAAGAGTGGATCTTGTAAACCATTTTGTCACCTACCGGCTCTCCAAGGAGCAGCGCTCGAGAGGGAAACCCTCAATCACCTACGATAACGATTGGCGAATAGTGGCAGCTGCGCGGGTGATGGCGTTATTATGTAAGCACTCGAGCACATGTTTAGACTCTTCGTTCATTTGTACCTGAGTACTAATCTCGTGCTTGCCTTAGTTGCTGCCAATAACATCAGCCACAAACTGCCTATCTTCGACTTCTATAATACCCTTGTTGATTACATAGATCTTGTACGCGATTACGACTCATGGCAACAACGATCAGGGTAAGTGGCCAGCTTCACCTCGAGGCCCCCGAATTTTCCTGAACCTTTGTCACTCGTAGGCGATTTTCGTTCTGCCAGTACCCCTTCCTGATTAGCATGGGTGCCAAGACTCGGATTCTTGAGGTTGATGCCAGAAGACAAATGGAAAACAAAGTCAAGGTGATTTCTGATTCTCCCAACCGTGTGGTGAACGTTGTACTCACGCTTGGGGCTTTAGGAAGCGATTATCACCATACTCTTTCAAAAGCGGGTGACTGTGCCTTACCTGGTCCTCCATATCCGACGCGACTATCTTATAGAGGACTCGCTCAACCAGGTAATTGCTCACCTCCACTGAAGTATCATCCGACAATCCATGCCTTACCTGTTGTGTAAATTAGCTTTCTTTCCATCAGATGGACTTGAAGAAGAAACTGAAGATTGAATTCGTCAATGAAGATGGGATAGATGCTGGTGGTCTAACAAAAGAATGGTTTCTACTCCTTGTACGGGAACTATTCAACCCTCAATATGGTACCTGCACGTTCGTAGTCTTTTGTGTGGCACAACCCATATTTACTGATCATATTTGGGAAGGAATGTTCACATGGGACGAGGAATCGAACTATTTCTGGTTCAACCCTGCTAGCTTTGAGACAAGCGATCAATATTATCTAGTTGGTGTTGTAAGTATGCCTGATGACTCCTCTCCACCGTTCCTATCTAACAAATATCGAATACAGATCATTGGCTTAGCCATTTACAATTCAACCATTTTGGATATCCAATTTCCGCTGGCTTGCTACAAGAAGTTGCTTAATATCCCGGTTGACTTTGACGACCTGAAGGCACTCCGTCCCGTAAGATGCCTTCCCAGCATGCCTATTGGGAGCAGTAGCACTAACCACTCACCTTCCCCCAGTCCCTTGCTAAAGGACTTCAGATGCTTTTAGACTATGACGGTGATGACTTGGAGGATGTGTTTTGCCGCGACTTTGTTGGCGAATATGAGGTTTTCGGAGATATCTATCAAGTTCCACTAGTCCCGAACGGGGAAAACATACCAGTCACCAAAGCAAACCGGCAAGGTTCTTAGCATTTCGAGAAGTGGCTTACTCAAACCAGTAATCTAACCCTTACACGTGACAGAATATGTCTCAAAGCACTCGCAATTTATCTTGACACAATCCATCGCGAAGCAATTCGAGCCATTCAAGCGTGGATTCTATCATGTGTGCGGTGGGAATGCACTCTCAGTAAGCACCATTTCCCATCTCGATCCTAGCCAGTATATCACTAATGAGTAACACTTCCTAATTTAGCTATTTCGCCCGGAAGAAATCGAGCTACTAGTGCGTGGTAGCGCAGAGACATTGGATTTAGAGCAACTGAAGGCAGTAACCGAATACGATGGCTTTGACAAAGATGAAGAAACAATCAGGTGCGCCTATTGTACACTCCCATGCGCATTAGAGATGGCCCTCATTAATGTTGATATCTAGAAATTTTTGGTACATATTTGGTGGAATGACGCCAGAATTACAACGTCGTCTTCTGGTGTTCGTTACTGGAAGTGATCGGATTCCGGCAACTGGCATCGCAAACCTTGCTTTCAAAATCTCATGTTTAGGAGAGGATTCAGAAAGGTACCCACCGACTTGCATACCAATAACTGTGTTTCTCCACTTTGCACTGACCCATCTTTAGATTTCCCATAGCGCACACCTGCTTCAATCAACTCTGTATTTACCGATATTCATCAAGAGAAAAGCTGAGCGAGAAGCTACATACGGCAATCACCGAGAGTGAGGGATTTGGATTGAAGTGATATTTGCAACCGTGGACTTTAGTATATCATTGGGCAACGTGGGTTGACGTAGTTTCTTCCATATCATGGGTTTGGGAAACCTGGTCGAACCCATCATTTAGTGACCCACCCCATCATGATCACATATTTCAACCTTTTTGGAAACCTGTCATTTTCTTCTAACTGTACAACATTCTACTGGCTCTTCATGTATACACTGGATTTCCCCCCCCCCTCACCCCTAGTCCCGTCATCTTTACAACCGAACGCTGCTCTGTCTCTGTATTTTCAGCGGCGTTCGTCGCTTCTCTTCAAGATGCAACGCTTCAGTATGTCTTGAAATCTTCACATCCATCTTAGAGTAAATTAGGTAGATCAAATTCTGCTCGTCCGCAAATACTATTCACTAGCAAAATTGGCTCAGATAACTCGGGATAAATTATTTTCCCGTGTTGATCAAGCAGTGATTGCCCTGGCTACAATCCATGGGCAATGATCTCCCGGTTACATGAGCCAGTTGACTGGGATTAAATCCATCTTGAGACGGGACCTGTTGGCTATTCATCTCATCTGTCGAGTATCCTTGGGGCTCAGATAATATGCTGTTACTTCGCTAGTACGTTACTCACGCACCCGCATCCAACCAAATACATCAGCTTCAGGGTACGGAGAAACATGTTACTAGAATCGAAGTGACCAGCCGCAATACAACATAGCATGATATTTTTTGACGATATCCAGATAAGATTAACATGCGTTGACAAATGAACCGAACCCCCCCCCCCCTTCACATCACAGCCGATGCCTCAAACTTTAATTACACCCATATTAAAAAGTTTCTTGTTTGAGCAGCCTAGTCATTTCACCATTGTTTCATAATTTAGCCGACATTGGTGCCCTTCGATATGGATTGATATACGGGTTAGGGTATCTGGCATCCAGAAACTGGCACCATATACACTCTCAGCCTGTTCCAAGTTACCATTTTCGAAGTGCTTCGGAGACGGTTGGAAAAGAAAAACTGCGCTTCATTTGAGCATAGTCTGTTTGCGTCTCAAAAGGTACATGGATTGTACTACGCAGCAAGTGTGACAACTATCTGCCATCACAAACCCAAATGATCACGTGATCCATACTATCAATGAATCGAGCACTTCGTGTGTTCCCAGACTCAACAATCAGGGACGGGGCGCGTGCCATCCGAGTTTATCCATTCCCACTGAGGATTTGATTCACTCACTGTCTCAGTTCCTCGTATTACCTACTCTGAATTTCAATCATGTCTCGGCTGATTTACCTGAATCTGGCTATATTGAATCAGCTCTGAGTGACTGCTCCATGGAAGAGGTAATAATCTCCGATCATCATGAATTTTCTAAAACCCCAGTACACAGCACTTGTGACATTGAATATACAACCATGGGCACTCCGAATCAGAAAGGGTTGTATGAATGCTTGAACAGTAAGACATATGTATCTATGGGGACCTTGGCTGTGCTCATGCGGCCAACACGTGTGCATTCCTGGATACTCATTCAGCAGATTCCAAATCCATCGAGTTTAATGAGTGTGGAATCCGAAGTGGTATCAGCATTGGCTCACCATATTTATATTAGGGTTTTGCCACTTGCTAGCCTGGGTGATATGCACCACATCACCAAGTCGAGATAGCTCCGAAACCACCTGCCATTAGAATAAAAAATGAAGCATGGAAGACCGGTGATCTTGATTTCCCAATGAATTCCCAATGGGTGGATCATTTCACAGACGTTCTGATATATATTTATAATTAGCCTTAAATTGAACGCAGTTCGAATTTAAGTTGAAATGGATATGATTGGGGACGCTGCACATACAGGCTATACAATTTTTGCGACATCGCGGTCGGCCCAATCAAGACCACAAAAAATCATTTGACCACAAGGTCTTGGAATTTCTCAGATGGGCTACTGCTCAATCTCGAAGACAACTCGCCATGTCCAATCTAGTCACAAAATCACTCGGCCATGGGGGAGTCTCAACCCCGGGTCAAGTACGTGTCAAGTATATAAGTATATTACTTCCTCCAAATTCACTGAATTGCCCAGTTACTCCAGAAAATCGAACCTATTTATTGCAGTATTTATTGAAACTCTTCCTCAGCACTGCCAAGCTATCAAATATACAAAGTCTTTAAACTCTCCCCACATACACGTCAGGTATAGCTATAGCATGGATATTCCCAACTCACTAGCCTGTTCCTAACCATTTCCGCCTGCAGCCTCACAGAAACTCAACTCAACCCTATATTTCCCCGCACCTGAATTGTCTTTGGAGAAAATGCAAGTGATTGGTAAAATCCACACGAATCAATTCCCCAAAACCTGGTACTCGTGTCCTTTCGGAAACTGCAGCTGTAAATTCAAAACCTACGACTTCGTCAAGCGACATGTTCTCAACCATCACATGAACACTTTCTCGCGTTGCGATTCTGACTATTGCGAGACTTGCATATCGCATATGCAATCCTCCCCTCCCCAGGTTCGCGCTGCCTCGCCAAACGCCCAGAGCAAGCGTAAAAGAAGCCCCAGCACCACCAATGAATCGCAGTGGAAAAGTCACAAGCAAACTCGAGTTCGGGATTCCACCTCACCTCCTAACCTCACCACCAGGACCGATTCGCCGGTTTCCGAAACACCAAATACACCACAGAATATAAATTCCCCATATAGTCCGAAGCCCACGAGCCCGTCGCTCCCCAGTATTCGAACTATATTCAATATGGATAAGCAAGCCCACCAACCACTTCCCTCGCCTAATGGCAGCTTGGGGCATCCAGGATCCCATAATTATGCGGTGCCCTCGCTTCCCAGCTTGGAGGAGCTTTCATTCACATCTGTCACATACTCGTATAATCCATGGTCTCGATCTACCACCATATACCCTTGTCAGGTATCAGGGTGTAATATGAAGTTTGATCGTATGGAGCACCTTAACCGCCATCTGCACTATCACCCACCCGAGGACTCGCGCTCGTATGGTCCTAACAATGCTATCCCTCCACCGTTGTAGAGTTTGGTAACCAACACGTACATAGTCTTTTCGGTTGTGCTACAGGTTATACTTTGTACTATCATGTTTTTATTATACGTATATGAGCACGGACATATCATGGTTGACTGGAAGGTGCCTTCTTACGCTCTCTCTAATGGCCACATCCACCAGAGCTCAGGGGGACATTGGATTCGGCAAGCTTCCATGTACATATTAGGATCGCATTAATAGTTTAATCAGCTTCGTATGGCTCATTTCTTGAGAATCCACGGACACATTTGGACCCCATCCCTCTCTGAAGGGACTCGGTTCTGTATTTGTTATAACAAATAAAGAAAACGTTTCACCCGAGCGAAGGAAAGGTCGTTCGTAATTATGCCGAGCAAAGGACAAATCCATGCTTCATCAAATGGACCTGGTGTGGGTAAACCCTGCAGATAAGGTTTAATGGAGGCGAGAAGTTGATGGTTTAAACACATTCATCAAGCCAAATTGCTTGCAATATCACCCATGTCATCTGAGGGAAATCGACACCACTCACTGCTAGCAATATCACCCCATGTCATTTGAGGAAAATCAACACTACTCCCTGGATTAGGCAATAGAGTTTCCCTCTTTCCATGAACAACATAGCACCTACCGAAAGTGAGCCATCTTCCCACGATGATATAGCGCTTACCAAACGAAAGCTGCCATGAAGACTTTATCGTCCGAGGGAAATTCATTTATTGATTCATCAAACCACCTAAAGAAATCATCTGATTTGAAAAGGCAAATATGGCAATGGGTGTCCATTCATTCGCCAGCACAATTTCTTGGCTATATGAGCGAGAACATCCCGTTTAATCTCGGATGCCGATTCTGAAAGAGCAACTATTACTTGGCATTTCGTCGATACAATTTAACTCAATATCAGACTAAAGAGACCGCTGGACTGTGAGGGGGGGGGGGTGAACCCTTGTGCATGGCTTTTCTTCTTGAGCGTGAGTATCCATAACGATAGGTTAGCAGGGAGCCGGAGAATTCTCTTACTTTGGAAGTCGATTCTTCTCAGGAATGGAAAATTCCACTCGGGAATGGACGATCTCCCAGTTATCTTCGTTGTGGCTTGTATGGAAGTCACATTTCTGGCTCATCCGTCGCAAGAGAAGCGGTTTCAGACACAGGGTGAATTCGTGCATGCCCAACGTATATCGCGTTAGAGCTCAACTCGCCGCTTAGCCGGAATTGGAAAAATCCCTCAAGGACTCTGTTTATCTTCCATCAATCGCGAGTGGTGTTTACCCAAACCAAAGGGATGTTTTTGGCAGTCACCAGGATTAGCTAGCTAGATATTCAAGACCCAATCAGCTCGACGCCAGTGTGGAGTACCAATCTCGACCCATCTTTTCAGAATTCCACGCTGTTGCGGTCAGAGGCTTATCTGGCCAAAACGGGATGCATGTTCCCAATCGATTCTTATGGATACAACAGAACGATAGGCGAGCCAAGCAAGCTCAAGGAATCGTAAACAAAGTAAAGAATTATATTGTGGATTGATGTTCCTTCCCTGGGGTTTGCTTCGAAAGGCTTGTTCAAATCAAAAAATTTTGTGCGTTGACTGGACATAATGTGTACATCTGATGGCAAGGTGCCATTTCTGGACGGGTAGATTCCATGTATCAAAGGTTAGCCATTGGTTCCCAGGAATGTTGGAAATTGGCTACTTGGTTTGGAATTGGTCAAACCGACTGGAGTCCAAAGTATTTATATCCACCTCTGTGCCAGTACTTGATATCCATCAATCGAGAACTATCAAAATGATGTACAAGATCCTCGCTGTGTTGTCTTTGGCCATGGTTGGCAGTGGTATGTTCCCATCGCCATTTTAATCCTCTCTGGACGCTCACTCACTCGTTCACTTCTGTAGCCCAAACTGTTTGTCAAGACGAATTCCATGTCAAGTCTCAGGCCGATCTTAACACCATCTCTTCTTGCTACTCCACTCTGACCATTTCTAACACCCAAATCAACACTGTCGACCTATCACGTCTGGAGAAGGTCACTGATGACTTGATTATCTCGAACAACACCGAGTTGGTGTCCATCCTCCTTCCTAACCTCAAGTCGGTTGGAACCTTGAACATCCATAGCAACAGGCTGCTTAACCACCTCAATGTTGCTTCGCTTGCAACCGCCGAAGATATTCTCGTCAACATCAACCCCAAACTCCAAAGCCTTGACTTCACTACTGGCTTGGAGAAGGTGGAGGAGTTGGATGTCAACAGCAACGGTATTTACTCTTTGCGAGGACTCGAGAAGGTCAAGGAGATGGACAAGTTCGTAGTCACCGCCAACGGACATTTGAAGGATATCCACTTGGCCAACCTTACCACCATCACCGATAAGCTCGCCATCACCAACAACAACTTCGATTTCGAATTCTCTGCCCCCAAGCTCGTGAGTACCGGGAGCTTCAGCGTGAACAACGTCACCTCATTGAACCTGGCCAGCCTCACCAATGTCAATGAAGTCCTCGACTTCTCCTACAACTTCTTCGAGAAGTTGGACCTTGGCAATGTCACCAAGGTTGCTGACGCTTTGAGCATCATTGGAAACAGCAAATTGAGCAATGTTACTTTCCCAGCTCTCGAGAGCATCGGTGGTGCTTTGTTGATTGCCAACAACTCTGCTTTGCACATCGTTGAAGGATTCGACAAGCTCACCACCATTGGCGGTTCTCTTCAGATCGTCGGTGCCCTTACCAACCTTACTCTTCCCGAGTTGAAAAACATCAAGGGTATCACAAATATCCAATCCAGCGATGAATTCGATTGTGCCCAAGCCAGTGGAAAGCTCGAACACATCACAGCCAGCCACAACTTTACCTGCAAAGCCAAGGTCGCCAAGCCCACCATGGACGGTGGTAACGGCGCCACCAACGGCGAAAAGGACCACGGAAAGTCCGATGACAAGGATAAGGATCACAAGAACGGAGCCACCATCGTTCGCGGTGGATACGCCTTAGTTGTTGTATTGGCCGCTTGCCTTTTCTTGTAGAGAACCTATAGTTACTTAGCACTTTAATCCCACCCCCATTGCTATGAAATTGTTTATATATGCGATGTATACACTAACCCGAATCATTCAAATAAATAGATCTTAAAGTAAACTTGGTGCCAGAACCTCCAGTATTTATCCATCGGTGGCTCGATCATTTGTTGAAATCCTTTGGCCAGCATATATACACGATATGAATGTTAGCGAAAGAGCACGATAAGTGGAATCCGCTTCACTCGGTTCTTGGTACGAATCAAATCAACAATCCAGCTGATTGCATGCGATGGACACTTGAAGTCAACGTCAACTCTACCCCAGATATTCCATTTGTTTCCGTATGCAAACTCGTCACTCGGCTGGTAGAGATATCGCGGGATTACGAGGTTTGGCGATGTGTGGAATCCCCACTCCCAAGGGAATTCGGTGACCTGTGATATCGATTCTAAATCTAAGCCAATTGACACAAGGAAACTAGACTACCAACGCATTGGTCACAAGCAGGAGAACATTCCTTCGACGGAGCTGGGAGTAGATCGTTCGAACTGCGTACCGACCATTTAGTGAAGCGTGTCTCCACCGAAGCTGATGAGTCTCGGCCATTGGGAGATTCCAACCCTAAATACCCTACGAATTCGGACTTGTATTTTTATCCAATATTCACCAGGGCCATTCGCCGGGCATGGAATCCACACCAGCCACTGCCAGACACACGGAACGAGCCAGCTAACCATTTGATACAATTTTATTTCGAGAAATATTCGGATGGTCGTGTGGTTTGATTCGTTTCTAGAGTTTCCATATATCTTTTTTGAAGCAGGTTGGGTGTTGGTGTTAGAGAAATGTTCAAGACAAAAACAAAATAAAAGATGGCAGAAAGAAATAGTACTACGATTACACATTTACATTAACCAAACGCATTCAGATAAACAACACAAACAAACGAACCGAGAGTAGGCTATATAAGGACAAAAACATATGGAAGGCGTGGATCAGGTAGAGCACAGAGTGAATAAAGACGTTTGGTACAGATAAAGAGACAAGTCGATTGGAAGAAAATGTGTGCAGGGTCGGGGTCAGCAATCACAATACGTTCCGAGTATCAGTTACTCTCGCTGCCGCTATCCGAATCCGAACCCGACGAGGAGGATCCGCTGCTGCTGCTGGAGGACCCAGAGTTGTCATCTTCCACCCTGTCTGCTTTGACTACGTAAATGAAATCACTGCTTAGCATATATTCTTGCAAACCTCTCTAGTTGAAATCGATTAAATGCTTACCAGAAGAGTGTGACTCGGCCGACTCAAATTTCCTGAGATTTTCCTCCAACTCATGGATCTTGCGTGTTTGCTCCTCCTCGGAGAAGTGTGGTCGGGAATTCTTGCGCGCAGGCTTGGCGCGCTTCGGAGCTACATTGGTGCGGACGAACTTGTACAACTTGTACAGGGTGCGGTGGTCGAGAGAATCGATATCCAACTCGATCTCCTCCTGTCCCGAGGTGTCCTTCAGATGCGGCATACTACTATGAATGATGGACACGACCGTGTTCAGCTTCTCGCCTGGGAGAAGATTGATGCTGTCGCTCAGCTCACGCTTCTGTTCGAAGGTTATCTCGGGATATTTCTCGTCGTCGGTGCTGTATTCGGGTGCTGAAGCCTTGCGGGATCTGGGCTTCGGGGTGGATTTGGTTTTGGCGGATTTGGATGCCTTGGTTCCCTTGGGCGCTTTGGATGCCTGGGTCTTCGCCTTAACCGGAGTCTTCACCTTCTCCTTCTTCTTCTTCTCACGAGCCGCGCCCTTCATGGAGGCGAGCTGCTTGGACATAAACTCCAGATGGCGCTCAAGCTCGGCAATCTGCTGCGCGTGCTTGTCATCCTCCTCATCGGACGACTCCTCCTGTTCGGAAAACTCTTCAGGCTCTGGCTCAGGAGTAGGCTCCTTTGGCGGAGGGAGAGAAGGCTTCTGCGCCCACTTCGCGTTGAAGATATTCTCCAACGTCTGGCCCATGGTGTATACGGGGGTCTTCGGTGGATTGTACTTGTAACAGTTTCTGAACATCAGGCGCACATCCGCTTCGAACTCCTCGGGTGTGGAATAAAGTCCGCTCTCCAGGTTCCTTTTGATGGTAGAGGCATCCATGGGGTGCTTGATAATGGTCAGATAATCGGGAATGTCCAGGCTTTTCCAGTCCACCGGCTCCAAGAACGGATAGGCGTAGTGAGAGTGCGTTTTCTTGAAGAACTCCTTGATTACAGACATGCAAAACTTGTAATGGACGTCAGGCAGTGGATTCTTCAAGCTTCCCCGTTTCGTCGAAGTGATCGAAGACTGGCTTTCCCGTCTATCCTTAGATCCAGTTGAACTTCTTCTAGAGTTACTTCTAGGACGAGACCGTGGCCTACTTTCATTGAAACTTTCATCTTTAGTACTCTCTACAATCTTTGGTGTAGCTTGTGGCATTTTCCGTAGTTGATTATTAAAAACTTTTTCAAGGTTTTGTGCAAAAGTAGAAACAATAGATTCCCGACCATTATACAAATAACAGTTCTCGAAAACTTGGCGAACGTCAGCAACAAAATCATCAACTGTAATGTATTGGTTATTATTAAGTTTTTTCTCAATGGTACTGAAATCCATGGGAGTTTTAACGATTTTAGGGTAATCTGGGATCTGCATTTTGACATGGTCTACTGGCTTCAGGAATGGTCCAGCATCGCGATGTCTTTTTAGCGCTTTGAGTATGGCGCTACAGTATTTCAGCTGTTCTCGTGTGATGTTGGGCCGACGAGGTGGGCTGACTGCCGTAGATGCAAATGTACCGACTAATGCCTGTAACGTAAAATTCATGTTAGAACGGCTTGTACGAGGGAATCATCACAACTATGGATACCTTAGCATGCTCGATTTCACTCAGTCGTGACATTTTGTGAGATCTTTTCACAGCAGGCTCATCGTAGTTGGGCCTTTTACTAGGACGCCCCTCATCAACTGCCGAGGTAGTAGCAATCTTCTCCTCCTTTGGTGCAATATCCACAACTTCGGTTACTGGTGCTTTTTCGTGACCGTTGGTAGCGGCTGGAGCAGCCTCGATATCCATTTCGGCTAAAGATGACTCGACATTGGAAGCAGGCTCGGTCGAGTTGTGCGCTTCGAGGGTGCTTTCGTCGTGAATAACATCAGTTGAGGGCTTATTTTCCACATTTGTTTCGGTAGAAAACGCTGGAATTTCCTCGGCGACAACGTCAGGCAAGGGCTTACTTTCCAAGTCCATCTCGGTGGGTGGCGCTGAGACTTCCTCAGGAATAACTTCGGTTGAGGGTTTACTATCGAAGTCCACTTCGGTGGGACAGGCTGGAGTTTCTTTGGGGATATCGTCGGTTGAGGACTTATTTTCCAGGTCCGTGTCGATAGGAAACGCTGAGGCTTCTTCAGAAATGACTTCGGTTGAGGGTTTACTTTCGAAGTCCATTTCGGAGGGAGGCGCGGGAGTTTCCTCAGTAGCAACATCAGCTGAAGGCTTATTCTCCAAGTCCTTTTCAGTGGACACTGCTAGTGTTTCCTCAGGCTCAGCTGCGGTGTCGGGATTTTCGGCCTCAGCTGGTAGGCTATTGTCGGTAGTAGTCGTGGGCAGTTGTTCTGCGTCAATCATCTGTGTGTCTTCGTGCGCATGATCATTGACAAGAGGATCAGGCAGCTCATCCGCATTGACCTCCACAAAATCAATGGGCTCATCCGCGATCTCCGATTCTACAACCGGTGCGGGTTGGTCGGCTTCAGTAGTGCAATTATCTGAAGTGTTCTCGTTTGTGTGTGATACTTCGGATACAACATCGGTAGGCGTGATGGGCGAGGATCTACCAACATTCAATTCGACAGTATTTTTCGTTTGTGGAAATTCGGTAAAGGTTTTCATCTCTGATCTGTAAATTTGGGTAGGATTAGCAGAAATAAAGGAGGCATCAAGAACAAATGATAGTACCCAGGCTCCAAAGACATTTCTTCGGGATATGCTTTCAACTCAATGCCATTAGCCATGCTGATCATTGATAGTTAAAGCGATCTAATAAGCGGTGGCTATATGGCGAAACAACAAACAGAACTTTTGGTTAGAGTTGGGTAAAAAAGAATCATAAGGTAAAGCAGGCAACGACTGCTCTATGGTGAAAAGTTCTACTAACCAAATTTACTCTAAGTTTGATCAGCAGATCTCCAAAAAAAATAGTGACAGGCTAACGAAAAACTAAGGAATGGCGAATGGGACCCTTAATTGTGTGACGAGACTGAAGAAAATGTAAAATGAAGGATAGTGAAACGGTGAGATATAAAAAAAGTGGGAGAAGAGAGTAAAGGTGGTAGTAAGTGGGTAGAAGGAAAGAAGGAAATAAGTTAAAAAAATTGTTTTGTTGAAACGGGAAGGATTCGTAGCGAATCCTAAGTTGAATCTGAAGATCCAGAAACATCGAAGTTAGTATATGTGGTTGGATAAAAGTGGAAAAAATCTCGTGACACGCCCCATGAAAAAGCCAATCAGTCAGGACCGGTTACTCATCATCCCTGAAGTGATTTGAGGAATATGAACATTTTGGGGTTTTTTTCAAGGGGTTGAGAAATTTTCATCAGCCATCGGAGTAGTTATCAGATAATACTCCATGCATGAACTAATTGCTAATAAATTCTGCGAAATTCCGCGATAAACCCACACATTATTGGGCCGATGATTTCACTAGATTCCCCGAATATTCAGCCATTTCAGCGGAGTAAAATTTTTCACTCAGTGATGATTGGTCGGTCCGATGTTTATGCGAATCGGACGCGTCGCATGCGATATGACTTGCCGTACGTGTTACGTGTCGTCTTGATACCAAACATCCCGACTAAATCCGCATTGAACCAGTGCATAAATTAAACTCCTAAACGCACAAGCTCACTGCCACTTAATGTCGTCGAAAGTAATCAACATTCGGGAAAAGTTGATTAAATATGATGAGTAATTATTGCAAGTTTCCCCGCCAGTGTGGATGATTTGCGTCGGTGCGAACGTTGGTGCGAAAGTATCCTATCATACAATCAAGTTCAGTTTCAAGACTGGCTAATGATGAGCTGCTGAATGTGTAGGCGTGAGATAGCCCTTTGCCATCAGCTTCATGTGAGTATTGAATATCTCAACCATATCTGATGTTAAACGAATACTTCAAGTTCATTATACTTTAACTGTTCCCCAACTTTGGGAGCCAGTGGACTTCTGAAATATAGCCAATTTAATTGTCGCCCTCCAGGAAAATCCACACAAAGCCATTTTCTTCGGTGCATAGCGCTGGCTAATTCTTGCTTAAAGCTCTGGGAAGCTTATGGCGCTTGGCATGGACTTGCCATCGATTGGCTCACCCAATTATGGACTTCATTTAATCTCATCAGTGGTTTTCTTGATTTATTCAAAAGCACAATAAAGGCGTAGTCCAATGTGGAGCTGTCCAATCAATGGGTTTTCTCCTGTAGCACCCCGAGGTTGCATTAGTGTCAATCGATCATTACTAATCCAATCCTTATCCATGAAACATTACAGACCTTTTTTTCGGCTCTACAAGTAAGATTCTCCATTCTATTCATATACTTACAATGAGTTTCAACTTCATACGATACCACAAAATGACTTACTAATCACAGTCTATTTAAACGTATCGGCTAAATTTCCGAAATCACAAGCAAGTCTTTCTTTCCTACTTGTCTACCTCTAGCACACCCACTGGGCTATATATATTGTTTTGATATAATGTTGACTACGGCCTCTCTCAGCCACGCCAATACCCGTACTGCCCGGACCAAGGCAGTCCCTGCTTGCCATATCAAAAAATGTCTAGTGTATTCCGGGAATCTTATGAAAGCCGGTGCTTCTGGGATCCGCAATAGCGCGCTACGCAAGTCCCAAGAAGAGGTAAGTCTTTGTATATTTCGACTGTATCCGTATACTCCTTAACCAAGCCTCTCTAGCTGATATCCTCACTTGACGATGCTCTGCAAGCTTTTCTTCAAAAACAAGGGTCGTGCTTTTATGTCCCCGAGAACGATTATCTGGAAATACCAGACACTCGTCATAAGGACCAGTTTGACCAAGAGGACTTGGAAGACTTGGATGTTTCAGGTAGAGGAAGCTATCGCTGACGTGCTAAACAATGATCGCTAAATCGATGTATCTACAGTCAAACTGTTCTATTTGCCAGATAGCACCAGTACTTCTCACTTCCCAGCCTCCTACGTGACCGAATCACTTGAAAATATCAAGCGCCATTTAGGCGTCAACCATATCCAAGATTTCGTACTGGCCTTCCCCGGATATAAGTTCCAGGAGGATTCAGAAGAAGACATCAATGATGTTATTCCTGCTTGGAATGAAATTGAACATTTCCACGCCGAGGGCGCCATTAAGCAGCTAGGCGTCAGTGAATTTTCGATTGAAAAGCTTGATCGTTTGTCGAAAAGAGTCCAAGTTGTTCCTCAAATCAATCATATCGACGTACTTCCATGCTTCGATATACCTGTAGATATGGCTGCCTATGCCAAAGCTAATAGCATCAAATTGCTCACCCATCAGGACTCGTCAAACATTTTACCAGCCGAAATCTTCAACGCGTTGTTGACAAAGCATGGCTTAGTTTCCTCTGTTGAGCAGGCAGAGCTAATTCCTAGATGGGTACTCAAGTACACCTCAGTGATTCGCAGCCGCGGAATTATCGCCAGCAAAGGATATATCGTGTCGGCTTCACGTTACTAACCAGGTCTCGTCAGGAGAACACTAATTCTTAGAATGCTCAGCAAGGTACAATTAGTGAGACTTTTTGTACTTGTTTCACTCTTATAATTCCACGCCATTTACTCTCACTGTAATTTTTCACTCAACATCATTGTCAAATAAACATGGGTCAGCCTATTTTCCCCAACTACTTGATGTAAAAGGTGACCACACATTTTATGTTCACGGATATGTCAACCACTCCCAACTCGAACCAAATTTCTGGATATCATGCATCTCTCTCTCTCTCTCACACTAAGCATACCACCAACAGCCCAGCATAATCCTACTCATTGTAGGCTAATGTTGGTTAACGTGCTCAACGATACGCCTCTCGAGTACGTTGTCTGCATGGCGTTTGTATAAAAAGAAAGAGACGCCAATCTGAGAGGAATGTCTCTACTCGAACATTCATTGTACAACAACACCAATCTGCGATACGGTCCATGATCCCTTACAGTTCGACTAAAGAGGATACTATTGGCCAACTTTCCAGTCTTGATGGAAACATATTTAATCCGATGAAGAACCAATCAGCCAGTCTTCACCAAGCCATAAGCGTTGCTTATATACAACATATACTTACTACTTGTGTAGATTCAGGAACAAATATCGTATCAACGCTCACCTTGATCTGATTGATCTAGACTACAGATCATTGGGGCACTAGCTCACCCAGAAAATACATGGACATTTGTGGATATAAGGTTGTTCTACAAGAATCTTCGATATGAGCATATAAGGGCGCGGTGAGGTACCTGTACTATGTACTACCCTATTTAACAACAACAAAGAAAAAGATGAAGAACGTACATTTTGGGACTTTAATATAATTAAACTGTACAGATGTGATGCTTGGGCGAAAATGATAATGGCAGTGAGGTATCTCTATCTCGAATAAAGGGGGTATTAGGCGGTTCTTGTACGAGCTATCATTTGCTTTTCAAAGCTACTCGGTCTGTATTCACCATTGTAGGTCGCGCTATAATCGTAATAGCCTTCGGCGACACTTCTGGTGCCCTTTTTCCTCGCAAAAAGCGAAGCAACTGGTCGGAAAATTTCTCCCAGGGGTTTCTTTCCTCTGGATAGGACCTTCAGACTTACTAGAATCAGGAGAGACTCGGTACCAGGGGCAAACTTCTCTACGTTTTCTAGCACGGATATCATCTTTGTGCTCAGGTCTACTTTGGCTATCAATCGCTCACCTGGAGCGAAACAGAGGTATTGAGCTTGGGAGCGCTCCCAAGTGAACGTGATGTTCTTCCAGACAAAGTAGAACCACGTTGGCCGCTGATTCGAATTATCAAACACGACCTGGGATTTGTAGCGGTGGCTATCCAGGCGAATTTCCGTTGATCTTCTGACAGGGTTAGCCTCCCATAAGGGTATTTCATTATTAGTAGTCACCAGGTGAAGGGAGTCCATTTCCTTCATCATTCCGCTTGGCTCTTTTCGATAGAGCACTTCGTTTGTTAGAACATCGATGATATCCACTGCGTGAGTAATGTTGTTGCCCTTTGCTTTTTCTACCCTAAATGAGATGAACGACATTGTGGTGTGCGAGTAACATTTCGGTACGGCAACCAAGCCTTTTATATATCGCCTCACACTCCAAATTCGTATATACTTTGAGCAACCGCATTCACTAATATATCACCGTGATAAGTTTGGTAAACTCACCACTCGCCCCTTATTGGTTGGTCTCAGGTCAGTAGGCATCACAATTACCCACTGCTCATTTTCACGTTCAGAACCATATTCACCAGAAATGCAAGCTTATTGGGAATAGGCCATACTATTCAAGTAACAAACTGGTGGTCGCGTCAAACAGCCATCTATACAACATGAAAATGATGCAAATCAGACCCAATGGAATTCCAAGTTTGGTAAGCAGTGTTCCGATTGATATTGGTACGTGAGGTATTCAAGTAACGAGGCGATCTTCGATATTGACAGTATTTACCAATAAAAACCTCAAATTGATTGGTGGATAAATAGTCCATAATTCGTGTCCAGAGGGGGTTAGCATACTGGCGGTAAGCTGTCTAACTCAATCTTACACGGCTGCATTTTATTGTGGATTGCCGCCACCCTATTTGCAATGATTCATTCTCATCACCTGTGGAATATTATGATAATCATTTTCTGTGCCTTGAATACAGTGGCTTTCCTGTTTCGAATGGGTCTTTGTCAAATACCTTTTCTTCCAAGGGACTATTGTGGTGTTTTGCATCACCGCAGCGTAACTTTTCCAAACAGTCCTCTGCCTCTACGATTAAAGCCTGCTCCAGTGCTTCTTACACCATGATCAATATGGCTCTTGTGTGTTATGATAGTCACGATGCTAAGACATGGAAATTACACCCTCCACATGGTGTGTGGTTTATTGCCAGTCTCATGTAATGGCCAATGCTACGTCGAGTTGAAGTCAAGTCCAATGCTCATACTCCTTGTATGCGAAATATAAATCGGAATCCCGATAACAATCGATATCCCTATATTTACTTCAAAAATGCTGGAATGTGTAAACAAAAAGCCATTCATTAGTTTTTCGTACGAAATTTTGTAGCTACAATTCTCTCGAAAATCTGAGAAAAAAATTTCAAGCAACAGATTGTTAGCTACACGATTATACTCTTGAACTTGGTCAGGTGAATCTACAGCTTATCCAACACGCGTTTCCCGCTCCACTCCACCTCTGTCGAGTTTATATATATATACACATTTTTTCTATTTCTTCACACCAATTCACTAGATAGATTACTGTTCTCCATCATTTAAGTATGTTTGGTGGTAGCAGTTTTGGAAACTCGAGCTTTGGAAGTGGCGGTGGGGGTGGTTTTGGCCAACAAAATCAAAACACAACTTTTGGACAAACAAATACCAGCAACAGCTTTGGTGGTAAGCGTTGGAAATCATTTACGTTGGGCAAAGTCCCGATTCGTCGCATTACATACTGAACGTTTGGCCTTGCTAAATCTATAGGTTTTGGACAGACGGCTGGATTTGGCCAGCAAAATCAGCAGACTGGCTTCAATAATAGCAATACATCAGGTACCGCCTATGTCCAGAATCGATCTCGCTGTTTCCCCCCGTCTAACACACTGATTTTGCGTTAGGATTCGGTTCCACTCCATCTTTTGGCCAACAGCCCAGTCAGACAACTCAATCAGGTTTCGGGAGCACTGGGGGCGGGCTTTTCGGATCGACTTCAAATACCACGTCGGGGTTTGGCGGATTTGGTATGGTTCATTCAGATTATTGCCCGTCTTCTGCGTTCTTATATTCTTGTTTGTAGGTTCCAATAACACCGCCACCAACAACAACACGACTTCCGGTTTCGGTTCAACTGGATCTACTGGTATGTTTGGTCAGGGCAATACTTTTGGTTCTGCCAATACTGGTGGTGGTTTTGGCTCAGGTGGGATTTGAGTTTCAGCACCTTTCTATTTGTTCACATATTGATGGTTTTTGTAGGCTCCTTTAATTCCAATGCAAATGCTGCAAATGGTACCGCAAGCCCAGCTTATAGCGTCACTCAAGATAAAGACACCAGCACTGGTGTGATATCTTTGCTTCAAAGTATTACTGCAATGCCTGCATATCGCAATTTCTCATTTGAGGTGCAAATCATTTATTCGTAGCATTGTAGAGGCGAAAGGAAACGACATACTGAGACGCAATGTTGAATTTTATAGGAATTGAGAGTTCAAGATTACGCTCAAGGTCGCAAGAGTGCTGGACAATCTGGCACCACTGGGTTTGGCCAACAAACTAGCAGTTTTGGTTCCAATACCACTGGTTTTGGCGGCAGCGGTACTGCTTTCGGTAGTACACCTACATCGAGTGCCGGCGGTCTTTTCGGCAATACTAATACTCAGCAAACATCTGGTTTTGGACAGTCCACTGGATTTGGATCTGGCGGTTTTGGCACAAATACTACCAACACCACAGGTATAGCTCAGCTCTTTTTACTAAGCAAGGATAATAGGATGTTAACTTTTTATTGTACAGGGTCTTTTGGGTCATCCGGCTTTGGAAGCACCAATACAACTTCTCCTTTTGGACAAAATACGACCAATACCACTGGCGCATTTGGTGCTAGCAATACCACTACTTCACCTTTTGGCCAAACATCTACCGCACCTGCCTTCGGTTCTGGTGGTGGGTTTGGCGCTACGACACCCTCAAAGCCTGCTTTTGGCTTTGGTAAGTGTTTTGTGGAGAGTGCTATTTCAAGTTGGCATGTTCCTGATTTTTGCATCTGCAATAGGATCGACGAATACATCCACTGCAACCTCTACACCTTTCGGTTCTACAAGCACCCCTGCTTTTGGAAGTGGTACTACCAATACTGCTGGAGGCCTCAACTTTGGTGGTAGCAACACTGCTAGTACTGGATTTGGAGCTGGAGCCACCAACACTGGTTTTGGAAGTGGCGGATTTGGTGCTGCTACTTCAGCCGCCCCTGCTGCGCCATCCTTTGGTTTTGGAGGCAATACTGGAACCTCTTTCGGGAGCACCCCTGCCACTTCTTCTGGTTTCGCATTCGGAAATACTGCGAATACTCTAGGTGCTAACACCGCAGCTAAGCCTTCATTTGGGTTCGGTTCCACTGCAACCAGTGCACCTAGCGGTGGTCTCTTTGGCAGTACTGCCGCCACTAGTACAGCAGCTCCAAGCCTGTTTGGAGGGAACACTGCCACCACGACACCCAGCCTGTTCGGGAACACTGGTACTGCAACCAACACTTTCGGATCTACCCTAAACTCTACTACCAGTACTGGTGGAGGTTTATTCAATAAACCAGCAACCACCGGAGGATTGTTCGGCACAACCGCTGCCAATACCGGTGCTAGTACTGGTTTTGGTCTTTCAACCTCAGGCTTTGGAAGCACCACACAGAATGCTGCTGGTTTGGGAAGTATCAACCAAGCTCCAATGCAAGCTTCGATTGACAAAAATCCTTATGGAAACAACCCACTCTTCTCTACTCTTCCCTCATCGAGTACCAACGCGACTTCCCCTCTTCATAGCAGTGTCGCTACCGCGGAGCCATTGACATCGTCTACAGTTCAAAAGAAGAAGTACCCCAATACACCTCACTTCAAATCGACCCCCAGGTCCTCAAGTAAAATCAAGCTCCGCGGATTTCCTCTGGCCTCTTCTATGGGCGCATCGGCATACAAACCGAACAGCTCCACCTCAGTTCACCTTTTCGAAAGCACTAGTGATGACACCGTGCTGAGCCCTGAGGCATTCACCCCCAAGCAAAGTGTCAAGAAACTAGTCATAAACCATAAAATTGGTGAACTACTTGACAAGAGAACTGCCCTCTTTGGAGAGTCTGCTCCAGCCTCGCCCAGTGGTACTCTAAATGCCAGCACTAGAACTGTGAAGTTCAACCATGATCTAGACACATACCATGGTCAGGATAGCACCGAGTCCCCCACAGCCCAAGAGAATGGGGTGAGAACTTTGTCTTATTTGACGGCGGATACATCCAATGAGGGCGTGTTGACTTCACCTCAAGCGAATACCGACTTTGGCGTGGATTATGGCTCTACCTCGCCCTTGGCAAAATCACCACCTGCCGAATATTGGTGCACACCATCGATCGAAGAATTGAGGAAGAAGTCCAAGGAGTCCTTGAAGCAAATCTCGGAATTCGAGGTGGGCCGTATTGGCTACGGCAAGGTCCGTTTCTTGGAGACGGTGGATCTGTCGGATCTTGAGTTATCCTCGATCCTGGGTGAGATCGTGATCTTCGAAAGAAAGTCCTGTACTGTCTATCCAGACGAGACCATCAAGCCCAAGGTTGGCAACGGTTTGAATGTGCCCGCGCTTATTTCCCTGGACCAGTGCTGGCCAATCGACAAATCCACCAGAAAGTTCATCAAGGATCGTAACTCCCCTAGATTCCAGCAGCACCTTAAGAAGATGAAGAGCATCCCCGAGACTGAGTTTGTTGATTTTAACCTGGATGATGGCTCTTGGACTTTCATCGTACAGCATTTCAGTCGATATGGCCTTGATGATGATGATGACGACGAGGAGGTGCCTGTCGCTTCCCACACCAAGCCTGATCTTTCAGTGACCCCGGAGATTCTTGTTGAAGATAGCGAACAGGTGTCCAACGTGAGCCGTTTCAATGACGAGGATATGGACGATGCCCCACCTGTTTCCTGGCTTTCCCCCGAAAGCGACCATTCGGAAAGCGAGGAGATGCTCGATTCCAGAGACGAGTCCAGCATGGACGATACATTCGCTTCGCCCCGAGGGAACTTTCTGGATTCGGAGGGAAGCGATTATGCCGACATGGCCGGTCCTTACAGGGGTACCTCTCCCAACGTAGACCTGTTCAGGTCTTCGGCAAGTGTTCTCAACGAGTCACAGCAATCGAAGCCATGGGCTAAGCAACTAGGTCTAGAGGCCCATAAAGTCCATGTCATGCAAGCTTCTTTATTCAAAGACAGCGTCCAGGAGAATGCTCCACCGTTGTTGAAGCCAGTCTCCACTACCGCCGCTTCATGGTCATCGAAGCCCACGAAGGAGCCCACGCCATTGCAATTTGGACAGGAGATGGAGGTGTCCGAGGAGGAAGTGGAGGATTTTGCTGACGACATCCCTAACGCGGGGGTTTCCCACTTTTCCTCGGCTGGACTGGCCAGACCACCCAAGAAATGTGCTCGCGTATCTTACGACAAGTCGCTCTCGCATTCAAAGTCCGGCTGTCTTGTTGACGCCGGCCTTATGATGGGCCGTTCATTCCGAGTCGGCTGGGGTCCCGGTGGGTTGATGGTATCTTCGGGTCGTATCGTGTCTGTAGGAGGCCTCTCCGACACCTCGCTAACCACCGAATCCATTTCGCAAGTGACCATTCAAAAGGTCAAGGTTTTCCAAGATGAAACCGCCGAGTACCAGAAGCACGAGGCCACCTTGGAGACTCAATTGGAGCATACCGAGATCGCTCTCGACGAGAGCGGTGTTCCAATGGCATTAACCTCGCCTGAGTTGCTGTTCGGGGAGTTTGTTCGTAAGGTGGAGACCAGCGGGCGAGCCCATTTCGAGAACCACGAGGTGTTGGTATGGAAGCTTGCCGAGGCTTTGTGGGACAACGTTTTTGTCCCCCCTAACGAGATGCTCCCGGGGCAAACCTTGGAGAGGCTGGCCGCTGTACACAACAAAGCATCCTTCACCAACTGGCTCAAGGAGGCGGTTCGTCCCGAAATGCTTGCACATATCCAGCAATTGGAGGCCAAAGGGAACAGCGCGGGGATCATTTTCGCCTATATCACCGGAAACCGAATCAGCAAGGCATGCGTCGAATCCATCAAGAACCGCGACTTCCGTCTCTCCACTTTGATTTCCCAGGCTGGTGGAGACGCTCAGTCCCGCATCGATGTAGCCCATCAAGTGCTCAAATGGAAGGAGTATCGTTTCCAATCCAGCATCAGCCCCGACTATACTCGACTCTACGAGCTGCTAAGCGGTAACATCTGTCCACAGAATGTGGAGCTCACCGATCGTCACGACAAGACCGTGTATGTTCACGAAGGACTAGACTGGAAGCGAACCCTAGGCCTGTTCATTTGGTATGCCAGTTTCTTAGAGACCTCGATGGCCGACTCCGTCACTAAGTACGAGCACGCTTTCCTGGAGCAAAAATGCTCGGTTCCGATCGCGTTGCCACTCCCATGGTATCAGAAGGAGTCTTCCAAGCAGAGGGATCTGTACGACGTTCTCTTCGGCCTGCTCAAGGTGTACATAGACCCAGCATACTCACTGGAAGACGCGATTCTCCCTCTCTCGATCAGCCCATCCCCGCTCGACTACCGCCTCTCCTGGCATCTTTTCATCATGCTTGAGCGGGTGTTGGGGGTGAGGTTGTTCGAACGCTACGAAGACGCCATCGACAGTACACCCGGCGCGAACTCCTGTGTCGGGTTCGCTTTCCAGCTGGAGACCTTGGGTCTCTGGAAATGGGCAGCGTTCATTCTACTTCATTTGAGTGATCCCCACGCGAGGGAGGTGAGCATCCGCGAGCTCATCTTCCGACACACCAGTGTCAGTGCGATCGAGGAGTCGGCCGGCCTACCGGAAATCCCGCTCACCGAGGAAGAAACGTTCCTGGTCAATGCGCTTCAGATCCCCAGCGACTGGATATACGAGGCGAAGGCACTTCACGCCAAGTACAACGGCATGGAGTACGAAGAGGCGGTGTGTTTGATCCATGCCGCCAAGTGGAACCAAGCCCACCAGATCATCGTCGAGAGACTGGCGCCGGATGCGTTGTTACGGGACCGGGTGCATCGTTTGAAGTCGTTGCTCGACCAGGTGGCCTCGCAGGAGGTCTCTGACTGGGAGAGTGGGGGCTCCGTGTTCTTGGATTACATCGAGATCTTCGAGAGACTTCCCAAGCTCCTGGAGCCCAAGGGATACTCCGATCACGAGTATGTCGAGCTGAAGGATCTGATGACCCAGCTGCTTCGTACCCTCTCCCGCATGAAGGAGAAGGTGACCAATACCCAGCAAACCGTGTGCATAGCGGAAATGGCATCCAGAGTCACCCGAGCCCTCTCCGAGATAGACCTGGTGGAGCATCGGGAGCAGCACTTGCTCAAGAGCCTTCCGCTTCCGGAAGACCAACGTCTCCACGCCGTTCTCAAGCTCAGCTATTTCCAGCTTTACTCCATCTAAGCTCCCCTTTCCCCTTTCCTCCTTTCCTCCCCCCCCCTCACTCACACCAATCCACTTCGCGACGTTACCGGGAGGAGAACTAGCTGTTCCGAGAAACGCATCCCCTTAGATTAGTCTATCCAACCTAGTTCCTTTTCTTTTATTTGTATCATTAGACGCTTATTAGTTCCATGAAAGGTAATAAATATCACTCGATTTATGTCTAAAAACGGATCGCCCTCCGGGTTCGACGTGGTATAGTGGAGGCGAGGGTTGGTTGTGAAACACGACGACCAACGTGTATGAACACTGCAACATGGTGGAACAAACAAAAACGGGTCGATGGTGAAGATGCTTTAAAACAGGAGGGGAAATTATGTTGGTGGTGGTGTGTATGGGTATGGGTGTGGGTGTGGGTGTAGGTGTAGGTGTAGAGGGGGTTCAGAATACAGGTTAATCAAAAAGAATGGTCTAATTTTACGACTACGGATCATTTAGAGATGGACTCTCTGGTGATGCTGGAATTGGCCAGGGGGGAGGTTGGTGTTGATAGGGGCACCAAGGCGGGGGAAGGTGGGGCGCTGTTGGTTGGCGTGGTAGAGTCACAAAATGAGCTGGTTCGACGAAGGCTAGGGGCCCCGGACTCTTGTCTTGGCTCTCGCTTCAAACTCAGCTCGTAGAGCTCGTTGGGATCCCACCCGGAACAGGCTTCGATCTCTCTGTTCAAGTAGTCTTGCAGCTCCACAACATCGGCCAGATTGTATGGGACCTGAAAGTGCTGCACTTCCTGGATGATTCTGACCGTCTTTACGTGCTTGTTGAAGTTGATCACCTGGTTGTTTCGTCGAAATGAGCGATTACCATCATCAGTGAAAGTCAGGTCGGTAAGATAGATTCCTGCGCAAAAGCTGGAGGTTAGATTTCCTTGGCCAAATCAGACGGCTGATGGTTGGTGAAAAAGTCTGGGGGTACCTAAAAATGGCAAGCACGGAGGCGGACTCTCCTTCAATTGCTTTCGGTACTCAGAGTAGTTTCGGGTATGGTCGGTGATACGTCGGAGGTTCTCCGTCAGGATCTCATGTTTCCCAGGGAGCAACTAAACGTGAAAGTTGGCTTTAGCATGTAGCTCGGGTACTGACCAATGATCAATACAACTACTAACACTCCAGGTTTTCTTGAGCCTGGCAATCATGGAGGAGTTCAGTCCACACATGATGGCCATTAAGGTGTTGAAGTTGTTGAGGGTGTAGCATTTCTGAAGGAGATACGGGGTGTCGGCTTTGGTTACTTGCATTGCCTCAAATCTATTCGGCGAAAATCGACATACCTCAGCGATCATGATGAAGTGCTTCAAGACTCCCAAACGTTTGCGCACATCCTCCTCTTGCAGAATTGTATGGGCAACCCACTCGGTAATCTAGACAATCTACAGATCAGCACAACTCCCTTTACCAAACCACAACCCATACCCGTACCTGAGTGCTGATTTTCGACATCATTCGGACATTTACTGACAAACTGTCCTCTTTCTTGGAGAACTCCTGACCGATCAGCTCATGCGGACGGATGGCTCGGAAAAGCCTACTGTCCATAATGGTAAGTTGGCGGGCAACCTCCAAAGGCTCGATATCGGTGATGCAAATGGGCTCGTCGTCTGCCAGGGAGTCCAGGATGGTTTTAGACAGAATTGATGGTGGCGGGGGCGTATCTGGGACAAGGGCCATGGCTGCAGCCATCAATCGGTCCACAGATTTGGAATTACCCAGGCGCAACGAAGACGGTTTGCAATCGTCAGGGCTTTCCTGTTGCAACGTTTCCATCTGATATACGAGATTGGGAGTTTCGGTTAGAATCATGGAAAGATCCGGAACCCAATGCCGATGGACTGTACCTTGAGTTTGACGATGTTAGCTAGTCGTTCAGCGGAGCTGGCCATCATCTCTTTCATCGTTCCTTCAGCAAGATTAAGCATAGGCTGCAGGCACTCATAATCTTCATCCTCGTAAAAATATGATTCCAGCCAGGTTTTCAATATATTGTGCACTCTACATTCAAACGGACAAGGTGAGAAGACCCCATTGGCTTCGATACCTAGGATGCCAGGCTTACCTCAGTCGGATAGGTGTCAATTTCTTCAAGCGCCAGTTTTCATATTCGCTCTCAGATAATCCGTCTGGGGTGCTCATATTAAATCTGGCCAACAAGAGATTGCAGAAATCCTTGGGTTTGCAAAAATTCCGGAAGGTAAGCAGGAAAACGTTCACGAAGTCCGAGTCTACGAAAGATGGATGTAAGTATGAAATTGGGTAATGGACCTGGCTCTGGTATATCTTCGTACCAATTGTTGTATCATGCAGAGTTAACCGCTCAACAAGTGCCTCAATAGTACCGCCTAGCAGCTGTCCCTCAGGACTGAATACCACATCGGCTGGATCGTAGTCATAATCTAAGAACCACTCGTCATTTTTACACTAGTGCAAGGGAGAATCTCAGTTAGTACCCCAATGTGGCTTGAAATGTATCCCCGCAGCTCTCACCTCAATGGAGCCTCTTCTCTCCTCGATGATGTTGTTGAGCTGGCTCTTCTTATCTGATGACTGATCCAATGATGACTTTTTACGGAAAAACCCTGTATTATCTTCAAGTTAGCAGATCCCCAGGACGATCCGCAGCGACTCCATGCAAACTAACCTTTCTTGGGGTGCTTCTCACCATCCGACGAAAATAGTCCAGTCGGTAGAACTGCGGGTAAGGAAGGTCTTCTGGAAGAGTTAAATCCTAGCGCTAAGCTCAATTTGGCCGCTACACTAGTCGGCGTGCTGTCTCTGTTGTTGTGTGTACTGGACCTAGATAGATCAAACACGGATCTTTTTCTAGATTTGGATTTGACAGAATCATGTACGCCCTTAGGCAGCTTAGGGCCATTACCAACTGGGCCGTCCAGAACTAATTGGGTCATGATTGAGCTGGATGATCTATTGGAGTCGTAGCTACTTCTAGTATCACCGTTGGTATGTCTACTACTGGTGGACTGGAAGCTGGACCTGGATTGTTCAGAAGACGTAGATAATCGCGTCTTCTCATCCAACTGATCGCCCGCCGAGGCATTTCGCCTTTCCTTGGCCATCTCCCCAGCTTCCTCCTGAGTGTTACAACTCCAGGCAGAGCTTGTGGAGGAGAAAGAAGTGCGACCGAGGGCGTCGTCAACACCTTCGTTGACAGTCAATTTCTCTCGCTCAATCTCCTTGGGACGATCGAAATCTGAGTCTGAACTACTAGAGAAAAACTCGTTTTCCTCTCGGAATTCTTTCAAACTATCGACTCTACGCTTGAACAGATCTAATTCGTTTTCCGTTGCAGGATCATCGGAGTCATCTCTTACCTCAAACAGATTGACAGACTTGACGATCTCCTTATGACCTAGCAAGTGTTTCACCGCCTGGACTGCTTCGCGTGTCGAGCTGATCACGCTCGATACATACTCATCCAAATCCAGCCGAGCGTTATCTTGCACAAAACTAAATAATACCGCTCTAGCGCTAGTAACCAGCTCGTTGATATCCGCATAGAGGATTATTTTCTTCTGGATGTAGTTGTGGTGTGCAAGGAATGCCTCCTCCGACACTCTTGTGAGAACCGGGTCACCAGGGTTGGGTAAATTGAGGATCTCGACCAAGCACAAAAACGTTCCGATAGAATCAATGCAAAGGAGAATGCTGGCCACCAGCTCCTCTGAACTGGTGACCTCGGTCTCCTTTATGGATGTGATTTCCGAGAGCAAACTCTGGGAAAATTGCTCGAACAGATAAATGAAGTTGGTCTCATCATAATTCGCCGGTTGCAGCTCCACTTTGCGTCTAAAGATGGAGTCACTCGAGTTATTGTTCAACTGATAGAACGGATGTGCTACATGCGGTGGTCTAACTTGAACCTCATTCTCTTTGGCCTTGGATATGAAATCCTTGAGCGTCTGTAAGAGGTCTTTCGATAAGACCCTTAAAGTAGGGATGATGTCTTTGGGTGGCCAAGCACTTTCGGCCAGTTTACACAGGATAATAAGCCAATTCATCTCCCCGACCAACTGGTGCAAAACGCCACTCAAGCCACCAATTTTAAATACCGGTGAGTTCCAATAAAGTAAATCCGTCGCGTTCAAGAGGTTGTATATGCTGGAGTGAATTTTATGTGCCTGTAGGATATAGCTGGATTTTTCCAAGTTGAGAACCGACAACTTTACTTGGTTCGACAGTGAATCCCAAGATTGGGTAACGTTGTCCTGCGAATAGCCAACGTAGTTTAATAAAGAACCCTCCGTGCCAGAGGAGAACACCATGGCCTCTCGGTGGCTTTGGCTATACCGGTTCTTCAGTGCATCCGACTGTCTTCTTCCAGCTGGTGGTGGAAACGGTTGAACAGTCATGAGGACTTGTGAGCTGTGTCAGATAGAACTCTCTGGATGCGATGTCTTCGAAAAGAGCAAGAGACTTTGTGGATGAAGAAAATATGAAGTAACCAAAACTGGGGATATTTGGGATACTGTTAATATACAAGAATGAAGTTTCTTGTAAAGCGATGGAGACCAGACTTCAGGAGGTTTAGGCAGTAGGGTTTTAGTAGAGCAAGGGTGAAGTGGCGGATACACTTGAGCCAGATGTCTATCTTAGGGTTAGAGCGAGGCTAAAGGAAGTTTGGGCTTGACGGGAACCCTCCAAGCGCAAGGATGAATAGTAATTGGATTCAAGGTTTAGGGTTCAGTTGAGAGATCATGTATGATAAAATTTGAATTGACCTAAGCTTGAATGCGGTAACAAATATGGTTTAAAACACTCGAGGTTGATTGGCCGCAAACGGTAAATTGGTGCGTATAATGGTAAACAGAGAGGGCAGAGGTGTGCTAAGTGATTAATATCTCATGTATTAACTCTATCATTTCTAACTAAATTGGGCGTGATGTGTATATATATGGCACTCACTTGCCAACTCTTGCATAATAAGATGGAATTGGCCTTCGAGAAATGGCACTTTGGCATAATTTACGCGGGTTCCTTATTTGGCGTGGTTGTGCACCAGCTATGTATTTGGTTGTTACCTCGCTGGTTCGCATTTCCAGTTCTGATGTGACTTGCTATCGACCAAGCAAAATCACCACACGGCGCGGCCAATTAGGCGGGCTGCTAGCTCATGGGAACGACGCATTTACCATGGCAGATGAGAATGAGCGGCTGTTGGGGAAAAGATCCAAGTGTTGCACCATACGTGTGATGGGTTGAATATATGTATGGCCATGAAACAATCACCGCGCTGGATGATGCTGGAGCGGCACCTAGACTACGTAGGGGTACTCTCGAACCTCTCAGATGTAACTCCAGTATATTGCAAGTAACATGGGGTTCGTGTGATACAAGGGCCATTCCTTGCTTTGTTGAATATCCAGAACATGCAGTACTCCAGGCCCAATCGCCAATCCACGCAATAGAAATCTTTTATCAAGATGCGACGATAGGGTCATTACCTGTGCACATCAGGTTCCATCTATTGATTTGGGTATTGTTTCTGTTTTATTGTCCCTTCAATACAAATATACAGGGGGTCTTCGATCTGATTAAGCTACATTATGCGGGAATAGCCTTAATTTGCCTATATGGGAAGATGCCTGAGCCAACTCTCTGATGAACCACAACCTGCCTCATAATTACAGACAGAATAGCGTTAAGCTCAAAACGGATGATTGCTGGGCGAATGGCGAGGCAGGTTGTATGGTCTGTCTAATGTAGAGATCGCTAACGGTTTGGAACAAATGGGTGGCCTAGGAAACAATGCACAAAGGGGAGGGACTAGTCAGCAAGGCCTTGCTCACTAGCTCTGGATAGTTCTTTCGAGATAGCCTCTAGGTCGTAGTGTAGCTCAGTAAACTCATCCGCCCAACGGGAGATCTCTTTGCAGCGGAGCTTCATGATGTCGGCCGCAAGCTCCTGCTTCTCCGAGTCGACACTCTTACGCGCCTGCTCGGCCAAGCGCTCGAGTTGGGGTTTTTTGGCGTGGATCTTCTCGTTCAAGCTCTGGTATTCCATGTTCTTGACTTGGAACAGCGCCACTAGGTCGTGATACTCAATGGAGGTCTTGACCACGTACACGCGCACCGGATGCTTTCGACTGGCTGCATCAACAGGTAAATACCGTATTGGTGAGTGGGTGAGTGAACAAATTGGATCATACCGTGGTCAGATCGAGCTGTCCCAGTGCTGGCCGCATGTGAATTATTGGTCTCTACTGCAGATCCATTGCTTCTGTTCTTGCTGGCAGGCAGCGGCTCTTTTTCCGATATCTCTCCAGATTCAGCGTTTCGCGAGTCAGTCTTCTTGGGAATTCTATATCCCCCAAGAGAAGAGGGGTCTCTGGGTGCTCGAGGTTTTCGTGTCGTCGGTGTAGGTGTGTTCTCGGCCGAGGTTTCCTTCACGTTGGAGCTCGACCTAGCCAGGCTGCTGGGTTTGGAAGATGTGCCTCTTGTCGTGCTACGCGCATCGGATGGTGCCTCTTTGGGCGTCTCGGCGATTCTTCTGCGGGAATAGTCCTTTTGCTGGATTTCTTCATTCATTTCTGCCGCTCCCTTGGGCTTATCACGGTCGGGTGTAGGCTCTGATTCTGGCTTGGGTGGCAGTATCAGGCCGCTTCTCTCAGGTGCGTCCGATGGTAAATTGAGGCTGTCGAATGCCTTTAATGCATTTAACGAGACCGTTTCCTTCTCTTTAGATGAATAAGCTTCCCAATCTTTGATTTTGACTTCCTTGAATGAGTCATCTTTCAAGGACCAAATATCCCCTGTCACCGTCGCGACCTAAGCGCAATTACAGTCAGCCGGAGTGATGATCATCCAGTTAATTTGCAAAGGGGACTCACTGAATTCAATGTCTTGATCAACTCATCCTTGGGGACTTTCATGGTCATAGCCAAATTCCCCTGACTCATTGGATTGATGGCGAGTAGCTGCAGAATTCGCGTACGTAACGGGATACTGCTACCGGGCTTTCCACCATCTTTCGAAGTGACCAAGGAAGCCAATGATTGGGTTGTGGATGTGGGGGCTAGGCGTCTAGTGGTGATGGGGGCGCTCTTCAGCTGGGGTGGTCTTCGCATTTTCTGCGGTTCAACTTTGCAAAATGACAGTGAATATAAAATACCATTTGACACCACAAGGGTTAACGTTGATCGATACCTTCTTTGTTGTCTTTGTTGAGGAGTACGCTCCTAAGGAGATTAGGTTAGTAGGAGCAGCAGGGATCGCTCAACGACCAATCACTTACTTTCTCGAGTCCATCCGGCTGGCCGCTCTTTCTTTTGTTTTGTCCCCCATTTCTCTCCTCACGGTCAGTTTATGAGTCAGGTAACCGATCACCTCTAGGTTTTCTGAGGATGGATTCTTCTGGTAAATTTCCACCGGTTGCGTTTCATCTACTTTGTTGTAGTCGAAGGAGGCGTTTCCCACCCGAATTTTCTTTACCAGGAGGGCCAGCCGTTAACGAAAAGCAACAAAAACGACCCAAAGACTGGAATCTACCTGATCTGTGCCGAACTGGATCTTGATGGATTTCTCTTTGCCTTGGCTCAGGAGCTCCAACAATTCTTCGGAGAGTCTGATCGACATCACCCTCCGCTTGTTGGGGTTCAGCGTGTTCAGCGTGAGCTTGGACTCGGTAATCATTCTGGAGCCGAAAAGGGAGTCAGTGTGATGGAGAAGCTGTACGTGTGGAAAGTAAAGGCTGGTTATGGGTTGTTGGGCGTTGAGAAATACCAACGTACGCCAATATCAATACTTGTATGTATCTACAACACTAGGTGATTCTTTCGAGAAACGAATATCCAGTTCAGAAAATTCAATGATTTCTCACCAATCAACAATCTACATAGATGGGAAGTGGAAAATCAAACCCAACTCCCATGTGAATTCCAAGCTGTACTATAGAGTTGCCAATCAACTTTCAAGTCCGCATCTCAACAAAAATTTCTTGAAAGATAGTTGAAATCTTTATTGTTCAATGTGATATAGGGAGGTTAATGTCATGTCATGTCATGGAAAGTGCTTTTTTTAATACAAAGAGAAGATGTAACCAAAGTCTAAGTTTATCTTTCTCAGTTATAAATTGGGTTGGCTTTCAAGTGAATAGGGGTTTCTCCTTCGGGGGTACCATTGATGATCTTTTCGAGTCCCTAGAGTGCCATGTTAGTTACGATGGTTCGAACAAAGCCTGGATTGGTGGATTAGAAAATAGACTCGTCTACTTACAAGCTTGTTGAATACGCATTCATTCAACTTGCCCTCTTGCCTACGGCAGGCGTAATACTCGAAATCGTTGTTGTCTAAGCAAGTGTAGTGGTTCTCGAATTCTTTTCCACAGTTCTCCTTCATCTTCTTGAGACTGTGGGGAAAGAGGTGTTCAGCGAAAGGGTTCGAGTTCGGAGAGGGCGTAGAAGTGTACTTACAGATCGACAACACAACGGGTGACCTTTCTTCCTTCCTTAAGGCAGTGCTTGGGATCGTTGTTTTCAGCCTTACAAAGCATGAAATCTTCGTTGTAATCCTTACAATAGGCTCCGATGAAGAAAGCGGCAGAAGTCAAAGGAGCGGAGGTCGCACCAACCTCAGGTACAGAAGGTACCTCGGAAGGCATAGGTGCGGGCTCAACTGAGTTAATAGTGCAAAGGTCGGGATTTCCGGGGGCAGCCATTTCAACTAAAGGTGAAAAATGGGGCGAAAAACAGAGATTTTCGTCGAGAAGAGAAGTGTGGAAGGAAGTGAGATTCGACAGGGAAGAAATGTTAGCTTGGCTCTAAACAGGAGGCAATCTACTGTACGTAAGAGAAATCACTGAGACTTACCCAACAAAGAACTCTGGGAGAGGGTTTCCGACTCACGAGAATTGCTAACTTTCGAATAGCAATCTCAACAATTCTTAACCCCATCTCATTTCTCAATTCCCCAAGGTTAATCATCCATGGGACGGGGTTTTTTTCTATCTCCTCTCATCTCCCCTCATCCACACCAAATTTTCCTCAACTCCATTTAATCATGGATTTGAAATACTCGTTTAATGTAATAATGTATAGTAAATACCCCAGATCAATTCCATCAAACATTTGGCTCTTTATCTATACGTCACGTGCTTACAAAAATGAATTAATTTGGTTAATATAGACTAGAATCCTATTCCTACGTAAATTAAAGCTGTACGGAAAACGATAAAATGGGAGGTGGAAGAATGGAGATAGGATTGGTGATGGAGCAATGGAGGAATGAGACGGGGTGAAGGGCGAAGGACGAAGGGTAAAAGTGTGGCTCATAATTATCCTGGTTGCCTGGCATACGAGCTACCTGGGAATAAGGGTGGAGTATGGATTAAACTGTGTCGGGTGGCTTATTCGTACCGTTGGATGTGTTGTTTGCTTCGTTGTCAGTGGTAACTTCCGGTATACTCGACTTGCTTTGACCATCCTCGGCTTCCTCTACAGCTTGATCTGGGTCTTCGCACTCATTCTCACCGTGCTTCGCTTTCTCATTTGAAGTCTCTTCTCCCTCACCCTCACCCTCACCCTCACCCTCATCCTCCATGGAGTCTAATGGAAATTCCATCTCATTATCCCCGCTTGAACCGCCAGAAGGATAGACTAAATCATAAACATCCTCTTCATATTCGCCACTGGTTGGTCGTACTACACATCGGCTAGATTAGATGCGTGTGACATGGTGATTATTAGATTGAGTACATACCATGTAAACCAACTTCCATCTTGACCATGCTTTCTGGTGCCGCACCAGCATATATGATACTGTTGCGATTGTTTCTTCCAGCTCTGTCACGTAAGATGGATCGAAACTGGGGGTTTTTGAATTTGGATATCGAGGCTGCAAACTGCGATTCATCAAAGCTTTGGGCCTCGTCTTCGTGCCGGTTGGGCTCGGCCGGCTGATCAAAGCTATTCGAGGAATCCACGACCGCATCGTTTACCAGCGTGTCTTCCTGTGCTTGGGCTTCTTGGGGGATTGTGGAGGGCTCTTCGAGATTGTCCTCTTGATCGCTGTCATCGATGGTTCTGGGTGCAGCGAAGCCTTGGTCATTTACCGAAAAAATATACTCAAACTCAGTCATCAAGAGGTTGAACACCCCGGCCGGGATGCCCAACGTTGGAGAAAAAACTATCCCAACGTTTCGAACTGTCATTTTGTTGACGTCTGCGTGCTGTACAATCCGAATCAAGTGGGCAATCAGGCAGCGTAGAAGTGTATAGTTGGCCAAGGGTAAGGTGGATACCAGTCGACCAAGCTCGTTGACTCGCTCTTTGCGGTTGAGCAGATCTATAACGCAGGGTTAAGAATATGTGATGGATATTCTAAGCAGGCGTATCTACATACCGATCACATGTAAGAAATCTTGATGCATCTCGTGTGTTAGCACACTGGTTGGCAACTCACGCAGATACAGTTTCAATAACCCAGCAATTGCATGCACATCATAATATACACCAGAGCCAAGCAGGTTCACATCCATATCTAGTAAAGCTATCAGTTCTTGAGCAGATTTAATAAGCAATCTCAGGAGATACCTTGATCGAATTTTTCTCGCAGCACCTTGATAGCAGCAGAGCTTCCGGATAAGCGATATATCCCTTCTTCCTTATGAGCTGGAGTAATCACGTTAAAACTCGAATCCATGGAGTGGTTGTATGCTTCATATACCTAATTTTGCGTCTAAATACTCAATGCAACGGTATACGACTGCGGGCAACTCATAACCATCCTTGACTCGAGATACTTCAACTGCTTTTTCCAATGGGACCCCGAAAACGGGGACGTATGGCGCCTTGCTCTTGCCTTCTATTACACGCAAATCCTTTTTCAGATCATTTCGTCCTTCTACCGCACATAAATTCCATATCACTTACCACTACTGCCGCTACTACTAGAGAAGATTTTCTTTCCCCAATGGAAAGTCATTCTACCTCCCTTCTTGGGCTCCTTCTCCTTTTGCATCTTGACCTGGGCATTACTTTTCAGATTTCCAGCAAAGGGTTTTTTGAGGAAAGCTGATTGTGGCAATCCTCCAGCTTTAGAGGTAGAGGTGACGTGTTGCTGATCTGTCGCGCAGCTCTCTTTTGTGGACGAGGGCATGTTTAAAGAGCTTGTCGGTGGATCCTTTAGAGAAGCGCTTTTTCGGTGTGCCTTCACTATTTCACTGGTATTTCGACTTACATCTGTCCCAACAATCGATACCGATTTTTGAATGGGTGCAGGGGCAGACTGAGAAGTGTGTGCTGTTTGTTTTGATGGCGCTGATGTTTGCGGTTGTTTGACAGAATCGGCCCTTATGAATTTTTTGAGCTTCTCCTTCGCTTTATTCCCACCTTCTCCGTAAGAATCTTGAGTTGAGGACGCGGTTAAGGAGGGCGATGCGGATGGATGCTTTCCAGGTGCAGTGTACACCAACAAAGCAGCTACCCACTCATCTCGCTCTGCATCACTATCAGCGCAGAATATATGGCGATGCACCCCTATTCCGCTTTTTTTTGGTTCGACTATCATAAAAGCGTGGCGATAAGAGTCATCGCCCAGATCAATACTAGCGGACTGTTTAGAGATCTGACAGTTTGAAACTCTGATCGACCCTAGAATGCTCCCATCCTTATTTTCACAGTAATTTAGGATAGGGCTCTTCAATGAGTAATATCTACGTTTCCATCCGCCAAAGTTCTTTCCCTTCTTTGTCAGATAGCCTTCCTTAATGCCATAGGCCTTTTCTTGGCTCCTGGAGCGCTGGGTGAGATTGGTGGAGAAAAATTCACATACATCTCGTGTATCCACCATATTCAGGACAAGCAGGTGCTGAAGGTACTGTTGAAGTGCCAGCTTTCTTTGGTCAACCTTGGATGGTGCATGAGTAGCGAAAAGATTCTTATCAGGGAGCTTTCCGATTTGATTTACGATATTTCGAGGTTGAGTTGCTTTAAGCTACACATGGTAAACAGTTAAGACCCCGTTCAATAAGCTTGTATCGCTACAGCCAAATTTACCTTGGCATCCAAAGCCAAAAAATCGGAATACAACTTTTCGATCGTCCACAATTCCGCTTCTTCCTGCGACTCCTTCTTCAAAATGGATATTAAAAACACGAGTACCTCCTTTCCCTTTGAGTTGACCTTTACGGTAGAGCCATTCACTTTGACGTCTACTCCAATTAAAGACCTTAATCCAGTTAGATCGACCAAGGGCTCAGAGTTCTTTCGGGTGTTGGGTGCAGAGGCTTCTCGAGTAGGGTCGTTCGCCATTTTCGTAGTAACAGAGTCAGTTGATGGGTCAGGAGTAGAGTAATCTTCGGTAGGCTTTTCAACCTTGGTAAAATTGGATCCATCGTGTGCCCTGTATTCCTCATCTTTGTCAAAATCCTGTCCTATATCCAGGCTTTCACTCTCCGCTCCAGAAAGCCCCTGGTCTGAAGTAGAAGGAAGGCTACTCTCGGATGTGTTTAGTTCATTCATCTGGGCTAATTCTACTTCCGAAGATTTCTGATTTGAAAATGGTGGTTCCGCCTCCGAGTCGTTTGATACGAGGCCTGTCTCCGAGCTCAAGATGTTGGCTTCAGAAGAGGTCTAATGGAGAAGTGTAATATGAATACCTTGTACATCAAACATAAATATATATCTTCAAATTTACCCCCTCTGTTTCCTCGTTATCTGGAGCGTTTGGTTGTTTATCAATGACAATTGGGCCTTCGTTGTTTATTTCACTTTCGGTAATTTGAGTAGTTGTCAAAGCGGATTCGGGTGCGTGCTCAACATCTGTACCAGAAATTGGAGGAACTACTCCAGAGGTAACGTCAGTTGCCTGTGGTATTATTGGTCTTTTCTTGCCAGGATTGAGGGTCGCGACCTCAAGCTCGGCTGCTTCAATATTCCTCAGGCTGTCATCATTGAAATCCCCACCGTTATCATCTTCCGGACCCTTCGGTAGGGTGAGTATTGAGGCTTCCATAGAAGTTGGGGAATCTAAGGAACTGAAGTCAGCTTGACTTGCCTTGATGTCGTATTCCTTTCTCAAAGAAGTAATCGCGGCATCAGTCTGACATAAAGTCTCGTCCACCGAATCTTTTGAAAGAGATTTCTCTGGTAGTTGGTTCTTCAATAGTTCGCTGTTTTTCGCGGAAAGGACTTTTAGTTGATGAATTATAAGACGCTGCTTTTCAACGATCTTCCACAACTGGCCGTTCTGGACCCTGAGTGCATTTCTTTGAGCTATCACCTGACGCAGATATGACTGTATAGTCATATCAGGCGGTATTTCAGAGTCAATCTGAATTTGTTGCAGAGCATCTGAGGCCATCTCTTATGCTGCTTCAGCGGAGGCTATGCTCTGAAAACAACCAGCAAGAAACGCGTAAGCTAACAAGCTTCTTGTATAATTGGACTTGTACACGGAATATACAAGCAGAGAAACTGTTGGCTGAAATCACGGAGTTGATAAAATTGAACCACAGACACAGCTATAGAACAATACAGGGTAGCAATATCAAATGCACAGTATTAACAAAACGTAGAAAAGTAACGTAGTAAGTTAACAAGGCTGAGGCCAAATAGGTGCGCGAATAATGCAAGTCTAACCTGGAAGCACTATGTGATGATTGGCTGAAAGGGATAGGGGAGATAGATCATTGGAGAAATAAGGTTATTTCAATTGATCAGTGAAGACAATATCTCGTAGTGCAGTTAACGAAAACGTTTCACAACCTATACAATTTGGTATCTTTGTTTACTTTGTTCAATAATGTCATACAAATATAAGTGATGAACCTCTATAATACACGCGAATTTTACTCATTGTCAATCGTAGTGCTGGGACAAATCAATCCTACTTGGAGTATACAGAAGCTTCAAGATGGTTAGGGTAATATTGGTCAACCACTATGTTTGTCATGTTTGATAATTAGTCAATCTCTATGCTCATGTTTGAGAATAAGTCAAACTCTGCTCATATTTGATAATGGATGTGAATGCTCATATGTGATAATGGATTTGAATGCCCAGGTATTTGATCAATAACGATCTGCTAACTAACTAATCCTAACTGCATTGCGTGTATAAGGTTTAAGGAATAGAATACAAAAATTTATTGCTTGATATAACATGCATGGTCCCTGGTTGGTAAACTACATTTCGATTGAGCTTCGCCAAGATGAATAGTCCGAGACATCTTCGTGCTCTGGTGTCAATCGCAAGAAGGCTCCCTCCGAGTACAGCGGCGATTCCCAGGCTGCGATGATGTTCTCCCGTGCTGATGTGACTTCAACAGGGGCTTCGTCCGGAGTGAGACGCAAGAATTGGAAAGCTTGGTCGTTTTGAATGAGATTTTGCATGTTGTGATGATCGGTGCCTTTTCTTCACTCCATGGACCTTGTTTAAATACTAGTGTAAGCTACCAGCTCCGAAATAGCCGGGCCTCAGGGTAAAAGGGCCATGGATGGTAGATAATCGTGCAAAGCCGATCGGTGCGTGACGAGCTTGAGTTTTTCCGTGCGATCCTGATACTAGGCGAAGTGAAGGTTGGGTCATAATGCTGATACTAGGTAGAGTGAGGGTTGGGTCGAGGGTTGGGTCATAATGAACTGTCATCTATACATGGCATTGGGGCTTATCACAGAGATTGATGAGCATTCGGTTACACGGAACACTACTCAACCAGACTAATTAGGTATGTATGATATACAGAATTGGTCATATTCCTGACAGATCCAAATTGGGATTGGAATTCAATTGCGGCGATGCTCAGAACCGTTGTTCCTTGACATGCCATGTTAGTCAGCAAAGATCATGTGGAGCAAAGTGACATAGCCTACTTTATCTTCCCCACTTGATATAGTAACTCATTGGAATTCCGATGACCATCATATGCCAATTACAGCTTTGCTGGCCATCTATAAAACGCCGTTTTCCCTGGTTTGAGGAATCATCACCCCCGAAGCTCTACCCAGCCGCTAGCCTACCGAAAATGCAAACCATGACCTTCCTTCGTCTTACTCCTGAAGATTGTGACCAGGTCTCCTTCGGATCTGATGCCTTAGTCCAAGTGCCTCTTTCTGAGCCCATCTACAACGGATTCACCTTCATGCGGTTAACCCCTGAGCCTATCGAGTCCGCAGGACAAGTCAGCCTTGGATGCTCACTGGGCGAGATGTAGTTGCTTTTTCGCCTTCACTCGCTCATCTTGTACAATACATTCATTTCCTCAAAGCACACTCATATCGCAACAATGAGTCTATACATATCTGACTTGATCCATTACACAATAAACAAATTATCCTATTTATTCACGGATTATCTTGAATCTTTACCTCAATACATACATATAATCTGACTGATTGTGTTGCTAAAACGGTCCACTCAGGCGCTGGAGTGGTTGTCCGTAAGTGTCTCATGCTCCGGGGTTAAACGCAAGAAGCCATGATTACTGACCGGCTCCAGATTGACATCATGGTCCTGGGTGGGGGCAACGGAAACCAAAGACTCGGAAGATTCCTCAGGAGTAAGACGAAGGAAGGTCAAAGGCTGTTCGTTGTTCGGTTGGATGTGCATGGTAACGAAAGCAAATTGTTGTGTTAGTAGGGTTGTAGAGAGGTCGATCTATAAATACTTGAGAACACTCTCTATTCCGTTACTTACTCCACTCCGATGCAACTATATCTTGTCTCCGAGTAAGCTGTTTCAAAGGATTCAAGCAAGAAGGGTAGATAATAGCAATATTCATTTAGGATCTTGCATAGTTATGTAGCCGGATGCAGGCTTATCTTAATTGTTTGAGATACGAGTTAGGGATAGGTGAGCCTTGGCAAACCCTTTTTCACGTGAAGTAATCTCTTGATACCTTGGTGTAGAGTAGCTCATAGAACGCTTGGAACAGTTCTATACACCTCAGTGCATATTAGAAGCAAGTGCATTCAGGAAAATGGCAAACGTCACTTTATTCTTCAACTCGATATTCAGGAGGCTTTGTGATGACAATGATTATTTACATGCAAAGTGATGCCAAGATCTCAATCCTCAGTCTCCATAGGTGTTAATCGCATAAAGGTCAAGCCATCAGGGGTGTCCAACGGCGTCGAAAAGGTGTTCGGTATGCTGGGCACAGATGGAACCTCATTGGGGGTGAGTCTAAGGAAGGTGAAAACCCCGACAGTCTCCGAGCTTAGCAGGTATTGCATGACGTTGGCTGGACTTGATGGTTGATAGTTAGGCAGGAGCTCGGGGGATTTATACCTTCAAAATGGGCGAGGAGAAGGCTTAGCTTTATTTGACATCGGAGTGTACGAAATGGGCGACTCTCTTTCTTCGTTGCTTCAATTGACACGGACGAATTAGGAACTCTGTTTCAGCAAGGTGGAAATACAAAGAATCCACAACTCTGGTTGCCTCTAGAGGAAATCGAAGTTTCAGTCTGATACAGGCAGGTGGTGTTCTCACGCTGCTGTGATCTCAGAGTTAAATCCGTGTTGGTCTCGGGAACAGGTATTGATGGCTATTTATGGGGAATGATATAGTGACTTCGCGTGTAATTAGGCTTGACAGCCCTGGTTACAATCAATGAAATTACTAATTATAATTCCACTAAATTAATGCGGGTTGTTGGGTGCCATTCCACACTTTGAGGGACATTAATCATCAAAGCTACGAAACCGTCATCCTCTAGAGGAAGGTGCGTGTTAGATCTGCCGGTTTTCCCCTAGAGGAAATATGTTTCTAACGGAACAGCAAGATGCCTCTAGAGGAAAGTGCTGAGTTTACCAGTTCCCACGAACGAATGATGCTTACATTGAATGCTAATCATCATGGGAAGCTGATGTGATTCGTTTCAAAATTGCTTCCTCCATGATCTGTGGCTGTATGCTTCATCAATCGCGCCATTGATTTCCCAGTATTCTTCATGTTATTTTTTAATCTAAACCAGCATCATGCAAGTTGTATTATAAATGAAACGTAGATGATCGCAAAGTCTTTAAATACTCCTCCCAGCTACCCTGGAGATTCATCCAGTCTACCTCTCCGTCCAGACTTCTACCGCCCAGCATGCAAAGCTTGATCCACAACAACCAACCTATGGCTTTCCTCCGGTTAAGTCCTGAAGAACCAGTCCCTGTAGAGCTTCCTGTACTGCTAGAGCTGATTGACTCCAAGAGCTTCGCAGAGACCAAGCAACACGAAGATAAGGTCTTCATGAGGTTAACCCCCGAGTTTGATATGACAACCGAATCACAGAAGACCTCCCGAAGATCCTCGATTGAAATGTAAATAACTTGAAACGCATCATTTTTCTATGCCGAAGGTCCATTGCTTGTAAACTTCAATAAATCTGTAAGAAACTTTGTGAACATCGTAACCTGATTGATCTACGATATTTTACATACCGATGAAAAACCGGAAAAAAGATACTATTCCCAACTGGGGTGAAAAATATTATCTTGAACTGAAAACGAATTAGCCTAATTTACTGAAGTGAATCTCACTTTACGTTTATGGTTTACTGGGAAATCCAGATGTGCTACTAGACCCTTTTTTCTGATATCTCATCCTGAAAATACTGGAATTTCCTATTTGTACATGACCCATCTCATAATGAGAAAAACTAGTTATCTGGTGATTCTAAAACCTCCCTCCCGAGTGGTAATGATGCTTGGTAATGTGGACGGATGTGAAAGATGGGATGATTTTGAGCGTTTCAACCACCACTGGGATCAGTCTCTATTGCTGATGAACCCTAATGCGACTTCTCGCTTTAAATTTGAGATTGAAGATAATCGGCCCTTTCCATATACTGGATTCATGACTGATTCATTGCATCCACCACTCGTGGCGTTGCAGGTCGAGTCATATCCACGCCGAACCCACCAAATAGCTACTGGTATTACGGGGTGTGAGTCTTGAGCTTTGGACGAACTCCCCCTACAGATAAGCATTCTGGTTTTGAGTCTTTCCAAGTCAACAGTACTCTATCCACTCGGGTTCTTATCTTGACCGGTGCATAGCACAGCTGTATAAAACCTTGCTGGTGCTCATCCCCAACCATCAATCCATATCAGCTACATAAGACAAGATGCAAGAGCTAATTCATAAGAATCAACCGACTACCTTCCTTCGCCTGGTTGCAGAGGAACCAAATGATACCTACGTCCCAATGTTGCCCGAAACCACCGAGAAAATAAACGATGGTGTACTTACCAAGCTGGTATTCCTTCGCTTGACCCCAGAGTTTGATCATAGCAATATCTCAGACTTTACACCGCGACGCTCCTCCGTTGATATGTAGTTGCCATGCCAACCGTGTACTCGAATATCCATCGTATAAATATATTTTATGAGCTCTTGAATTAACGGGAGCCTAACGAACTGTATAATAATTATGGTATAGATTTGGTTTATTCACAAAAATTGGTTGAATTATTTATAGCCTCACGTATGGGAATCCCAATTACATAAGTTTGCTCCTGACTGCAGTGTTCATTTTCAACGAAAATGATTATTATAGTACAAAAGGAGGAATGTTAGCGGAGCCGTCCCAAACACACTCTGTGCTTTAAAATGGCCAAGCTAACATTTGGGGGCTCCTTCGATGGGCTCAGGGGTCAACCGCATGAACTTGAAGCCATTGAATACTGGTTCGGCAAGCGGGGCTTGGTCCTCGGTCTCCAATCCTGTAGTGGCCTGGTCGCATTCTTCGGGAGTGAGGCGAAGGAAAGTAATGGTTTCGATGCTGGACACTTCGTTGATTCTCATCTTGTAAGGCTAGTAGGGAATGCTGGTGACGCTGATGGTTTGCTATTCTACTGCTGGCAAAGGCAGTTTTTATAAACGAAGCCTGGCCTTAATTAGTCAACAAAAAGTGACCGGAACTCCGGTATGTTTCCATTATGGATTTGGCCGGCTTCCTTTCACCAGAGACCATAAACAGGAACCTCACATGATCATGCAGCCAATAAGACTTGGGGTTTGACTGACAGCATAATTGTCCCGTCGTAATCTTGAACCAGGAATTGAGCAAAGTTGGAATCTTAATCCCCTCCCTTGAAACCTGATCTTGGCTTCACCAATCAGAGCTCTTTCTCTCTCAACCTTGCAATATTGTTATCTGACCGTGGAAAAATTCATCGTTTATCTCCAAAATAGGAAAGATTGATGTTACTTAGAATAAAGGATTAGGCTCAATTAAAGTCGACACCCATAGAATGATAAAGAATTTGTATATGGTTATAGTTGATATTAATTTCCTTCAATCCAATGGCCGTAATTCCTAACATACCGCAGTATTCCGGTCATCGAGGCGAGTATCCACCTGCAGTATTCAGTGTGTACACTCTATGTTTAGCGGGGAAGGTATCAAATTCTAGGCACGGTTCCTGTCAAAGTCAAGTGCAAGCGAGACACGATGATAAGATATCAGAGTATCCGTAGCTGTCTGGTAAACGATAAGCCGATCTATGACCGCATGCCAGAATTTGGCTAATCTGTCATTGGAAGTTTACACCGTAGATAGAGTTGTGAGTCAGAGTGTATGGATCACCCTCGATCGACTGGTCTGTTTCCAGATATCTAAACACCCACCACTACACGCATCCTATCCATAGGCCGAGAAATTTCCGAAACTTTGATTGTGTTATCAGTATTGGCAGTCCAATCTACACAGATAACATTGGAGTAGGCAAGGAACATCCTACAGGTTCTGTTACACTGTCAAGTGTCAATCATGTGGAGAGAGTGTGTAGTACACAATCACGGTTCAAAACGTTCATTTTTTTTTTCAAAATTGATAACCTATTGGTATTCGAGATGTAAAGTGTAAATAGATAAAATTCCATGATATCCATCTTAAAACGTAAAAGCGTGCTAGCTGAGTGGTCAGTGATTTCGGAGCAATGCTCTGGGTCAGGGGTTCGATTCCCGAGGCGCGAACAACATTGGAACCTATGAAGAAACCCAATGGATGTGTCATTGACAGAAATCATATAATGATGATTTAACCATTGTCTGCCTTCCTACTGAGGTTCCCAAAATCTTTTTATCAAGTCGACTATTTACAGCGGGATACAAGCAATCTATCTTTAATCATTGTATATGATCATTTTCTTAAATAAAGCCGGTTTAGAAGAAAACAAGGGAATAGCGCAGAGGCCGACACATTTCCGCTAAGCAGATGACTCAACGAATATACTGTTTCTGGACCATTCCTGGTCTTCGGGAACTGTTTCCGGCGCCGACAATGTTGTCCACGTAACGTGCTTCACACCAGTTCCTTCGGCTGCTAACTCCCGCTTCATCAGTTCATCGCTGTAATACGATTTTGTTCGTTGGGGGGTCTCGATGTCCCTGCCACTCCAGCTAGGTTTTCTTAGTAGCTGCCTATAGGTATCGGCGATCATTCGGGCGTCTTTCACGGTTAGCCGCAACGAATTGGGAGTCTGATCGGAATCAGTTCCGATTAATTGATGGGATCCGCCATCGGCCTCTAGATTTTTCTTCTCATCTGACGAGTCTGGGCCATGGGTTGGTAATGTACCGACATCATCAAACGTTAGGCTGATGGTTTTCGGGGGGTGGCGACGACGTACTACAAAGATCAATGTATGCCCTCGAATTAAGGAATAGATAATCAATCAAATGAAACTCTCGGCTCACACCATCTACCGTAAAGATTTCAAAAGGATATATGGCACTAACAAGCACTGTAACTAGGCAGCTGGCACCAATACCGACAACTACCCAAGGGGGTATCCTATCCTGATTGGGCGAGGGATCAGCATTACTGATCATTACCTCGATATTCGTAGACGTAGGCTTGGCGCCATAAGGGGTAAGCGCATCTCTTGCTAGCTTCCCCGACTCGGTAGCATGGGTATTGGATGGTTGGATGGCGAATGATGGGGGCTCTAACGGAGGATCAGGTTATCAACAAGCACAGAGTATGGTCGCAAAGCAAGTGTGCATACCTTCTATGTTGAAAATTGGTCCCCAAGGTTGATGTTCTGCCCAGTCGCCATGCGGAGTGATCAAGAATCGAAACTGTCTCATGATGCTGGTGTTCTCACGGTTGCCATGGGTCAGTGCAAACCAGTCCGTATCCTTGGTTAGGCTGACGGTCAGCAAACCGTCGTTGTTGTGTATGTTGATCCACTCCTTGACAGGCTTACGGGTGTCGGTCATCTCGAAAAGGCGAACATCCACATAGCCCTGCACCTTGAACAGAGGGTGGTTATGGTTCCATCGAATCATACCACTGGGGAGTTTCCCCATGACCCATGTATCATCAGCCTTCGGTAGACAGTAGATATCCGGCCCACAGTTCTCCTCCAGCACTGCTCAGAAAATGCAAGTTTAGGCCTGTACTTGGTTTCCATATGACGGGCAGTAAAAGTACATACCATCTCGTGGTATCACCGATATGGTCTGGGAAATATTCTCTGTATCCCAAGCTATAGTCGACTGGGAAGTAAACGATGTTGATCCAGCAGTCGTAGATGTTTGCCAAGAAGTGGTGGTGGTGGTTGTGGCGGATGCAGAAGACGTTGGCAGGAAAGATTTAAGTGAAAGGATCAAAGGTAGAGATGCTCTGCAAATTGTCCAGGCCACGTATGAAGGTTTCATTGAGAGGGAATTACTTAAATAGCGGGCAACACTACAAAATTAGTTGAACGGGGGTCAGAGGTGGGCTTGGTATGGTTCTTGACCGGGACTAACCTGATTGTTCTGGAGAATGTGATGGTGTCTTCGATTTAGTCTAAATAAGAATCGATCATTGATTCGTCTGGCCAGAAGCCATGAAGTTGGTGTTGGTGGGGAGACCGAGTAGTTCCACGTTGTAAAAATCCACTCCTAACAGTAGTTACGAGAAAAAAATCAAAGAACTAGGGTGCGTGTGCTTTATTATAGGCCTCCAATAATCTCCGGCATATGTAATCTAAGGAAGCAAGTGCGCGAGATCAGGGGTAATATGGGGAGTCGGTGCAGGCTAAGGCAAGGTGGTAAGAGCTGAGCATGTGTGCGGGTAACTATAAGAACAGGCAGGCTAGATTCACATTGATGAATGAATCCAATGCGAAGATGGCGTACCCCTAAAGTGTTCCTTCATATGCAAAGTTGGATGCATGGCGATTACCACCAGACTCAAGCATAGTACGATGCTCCCCATGTTTTGGCGCATGTCAGGTAACAGTGTTGAATCTACTAGCCTATATCGTTCTTATGTTCTTTTGAACTATGCCATGATACCGTACTTCTTATACAGCCGTTTTCATGAAATGGCTCCACTTTGAGAGTGTGGGACGTTTACGACTATTCCTCCTGACACAGTAGCAAACTGATAGCAGACAATCAAGCCTCTGCCTTGAAATTATCGCCATATACCCACATAAATTGAGGCTTCATCGGTGGTTTGCTTTACTGATCTCTCACATATATTTCCATTTTACTGGCCTCAAATAATGCGCGAATATCTCCTTACTCCAATCACGACAGCAGGACAGAGTTACCAAAAGTAAATGAATTTTGTAATTTCGACTGAATCCTGGTTGATATTTATAGTTGCAATACTGGTATTTTTAAAGTGCCGCTATGACTTTTCAATTGAGTATTAGCAAGCAAATTTGCCAGTTACCAAAAAGCCTTTGCAACATGTTCTGTTGTCGGATTTGCTCAAAGTAGCAGCAGGAGCTTAGGAGTGTCTTAGATTACTTGGTGATATGTAGATTCATCAAGATAATTTATTGAATGTAAAAATCCAAGGTCTTGGCAAGATCCTAATATAAAATCTGCTTTACAAGGTGTGTGGTTCTCCAGTTATCTTAAAGCCCCTAAACATTATACACAAGATCTTGGAGCTTTCATAAGCGTACTGTACATGTTGGTTTTCACAGGTTCTTGTAAATCAGTGAGTATCACTTCTGCATTGGGAAGTATTGTGAGAGTTTTGGAGATACCAGAAGTGATTGGGACAACAAGTAGATTATGCGGTTTTCACTGAATGCGTTATTGGATGTAAAGGTGATGCTTTTACTTTTACATGTTCTTGACAACATAAGCACATTGTGCTGTAAGAGTTTTGGGGATATTGGAAGTGATTGGGAGGACAAGCCAATATATGATTTTCATATGATGATTAATTGGATGTGAATGTAGTATTTATACTTTCACATAATCTTGGAAAAACTAATACATAGTATATGCTTAGAAAGATCCCAATTTCAGGCATGCAATGTTTAGGGCTGTTGAGACAGCTTTGAGAAATCTCATGTTTGGGTAATCCCAACAAGGTGTTTGGCCAGAATTCTCTAAGATTTAATACAATCATGAAAGCAACTGAGTAAGGTGAATATTTGGTGTTACCATGAGTTTGCAACACTCTCACTCAGCTAGATATCTATTTATGTTATGTCCAACAGTGATCCAAGTTATTCAAATTTGTCTCTAACTAATGAATTGATGAACATGTTGGCTGTCCTTTCTTTTGTAGGACAGTAAGATAAGTTAGTTAGGTTATTCCCTAAAGCATCCCATACAAAGTGGTGTCTAATATTAATGTCCTTGGTTCTAGCATGAAAAGCTGGATATTTACCTAGTTGTATTCATCATTGATTGTCTTAATATAGTGTACTAGGGGTTTTGGATATAAGCCTATTGTTGTAAAAACTTGTAATTCCACCTAAATATTCACCTAACTTAGTCACTTAGATCATTACCTTCAAATCCTAGGGAATACTGACCAAATTCCTTGTTGGAATTTACTTAGAATATTTACCCAGATCATGAAAATTGGATAAGTTGTCCAAACAGCCCCAAACTTTGCACACATGCTCTTGGGACCTTCCTTAACCTATTATATGCGCTTATTATGCCAAGACCATGTAAAAGTATAAATACTACTTTTACATTCAATAAATCATTAAGTGAAAACCACATAATCTACTTGTTCTCCCAATCACTTCCAATATCTTCAAGACTCTTACAACAGGCTATGAACCCCAAGCTGTCACTCTCTGCAATGTCTACTACTGCTATTACTGGAATTTTTCCCTCTGCTGAAAAGTTGGATAGATCTAACTACCAAGTGTGGAAGGTGAAGATGAAGATGCTGCTACAAGAGAGAGGCCTTTGGGATATTGTCATGGGAGAAGAATGCCCTCCTAAAAATGTGGGAGAGGAAGCCTTAAAGTACCAGAAGAAAGAACAAAGTGCCTATAACTGCATTGGCCTCAATGTTTAGGACAAATTGCTAATTCAATGCTCAAGAGCAAAAATGGCAAAGAATGCCTGGAAGGCATTAGACAACACCTACCAGTCATGTTCAGCTGCTAAGAAAATGTATCTGAGACAAAAATTCTTCACTCTAAAGATGCTGCCAGGAGAAGAAATGAAAAACCTAATTAACAGAATTACCCTGCTGGAAGATGAGATGGAATCTGTGGGTGTACCACCTACTGATGAGGATATAATAGTTACCATCCTGAATAGCCTGGCAGACAAGTTTCAGAGCCTTGTATCAGCCCTAGAGTCCAGAACTAAAGATTTGACCTTAAATTACTTATATGGAAGGTGCCTGGATGAGGAATCAAAAAAATCAAGCGCCAATAAGATGGAAGAAGAAAATGCTTTAATAAGTAATGATAACCAGCAAAGGAGGTACCCAAGACCCTACAAAGGCAACAGAAACCTGTTTTGCAACCAATATAAAAGGAAAGGACACACAACAGACCAGTGTCTCAAAAAGAGAGATAATCATCAAAAGAAGCCAGAACATGGAAATGCTGCAACAGCTGAAGATAGACTATTCATATCTGCACTAAATATGACCAAAAACAAGGATTCTTAGATGTGGCATATTGACTCTGGAGCATCTCAACACTTTGCACACCTAAAAGAACTTTTACCCAATTTCAAGAAATTCCAATTAAGAAGGTTTTCATGGGTGACTATAGGACACCTGATGCAGTGGGAGAAGGAACTATCCTAGTAAACCTTAGAAGCAGTGAAGGAAGCCATACACTGACCTTTAAAGAAGTACTCCATGTACCAGAAATAGCCAAGAACCTACTATCTGTAAGCAAGGCCACTGCAGAAGGACTCAGTTTCAGCTTTGGCAATTCTGGATGCAAGATGACTGATCAAAATGGTGCCCATATTGCTTTGGGTATCAGTGATCAGAATCTATACAAGTTGACTTATATTCAATCTTATTTGGAAGCCACTATAAGCAGGTAAAATGAAGAAACAGCAATGCTTTGGCACAGGAGATTTGGACACATAAATTTTGATTATTTGTGCAAAATGATCAAAGATCAGCTGATTTCCAGAGTAAAGATTGATCCCCCAGCTAATTTGGACCACTGTGAGGCCTGCATATATGGGAAACAAGCCAGACAACTGTTCAAGAGCTCTGGGTTAATCAAAACTAAGAAAAAATTAGATCTAATTCACTCAGATCTGTGTGGACCTATGCAAAATTTGTCCTTAGGTGGGATGAAGTATTTAATCACTTTTATTGATGATTATACAGAATTCACGCGGGTTTACTTCATGGAGAGAAAGGAAGAAGCTCTGTCTAAGCTCAGGGAGTTCAAAGTCATGGTGGAGAGAGAAAATGGTGAAAAATCATGAAAATATGCTCTGACAATGGTGGAGAGTATACCTCAAGCTCTTCATCCACTTCTGCAAAATTCATGGGATAAAGCAAGAGACTACTGTGCCATACTCCCCACAGCAAAATGGATCAGCAGAACATGCAAACAGCACAATAATTGATATGACAAGAACTTTGATCTATGATCAGAAATTATCCTGTGATTTTTGGGTAGAATCAGTTAACACAGCTATATAACTTCAAAATAAGAGTTATTACAGAATACTTTGTGACACTACTCCATCTGAAGCATGGTGTGGATACAAACCAAATACAGGATGATAGTCTTGAAGAGATTGGGATATGGTGGTACCTGCAACTTGACTCCCCTTTATATGTCCTCACACATGTGCTCTAAAGGAAACTCTCATAAGGTGAAGCAAGGTGCTACATTTTCCACACACTAGCCAAGATGGAGTAAAGATGGGTGCAGTAGCTGCAGAGATCCATGCACCCAGCTTTATGCTTGTACTATAGCTACTGAAATCTCAACACTAAACTCCTTGCATAAAAGCTATAGATGATTCAAGTTGGCATTGGTAATCTGCTTCAGATATAAATATTACAATAATGTCAACATGTAACTACCTATGATTTCAATGTACTCTAATTGGAAATTGCCTCAGAAGGCCACTTGCATAAGTACATATCTGATTTATCAGGTACTTGTATTAGTATATTTGCTTATATATATGTATAATGATTTGGGCTTGGGGAAAATACTCTAGGTAGTGGATGCTTGTAAATATCTTGGCAATTCTTTCAAATTTTGCTGGTATTTCAAGTGACTCACTGAGCTTGAATTGCCCCATGTACTACTTAGTCACCAGCAATGGGATATTGTTGAAGAGCAAATGCATTGCTCCCAGTGGAAAGCTTTTGCACTAATAGACTCCCTATACCTTTAGTAGCTCGGGTTTTGATTAATTCTATATTCTGTCAATGACTTGCAGCTTACCAGCTTAGCTGCAATTGTATGCAGACTTTGATACAATCTCATTATGGAAAGATGATGTCTTTAATATTGGTGCTTGGAAAATAGTAATGTTTGTGAGTTATGCAGCACAACCCCTGGATCTCACATGTTTGACAGCAATACTCTCCATTGTGCCCAGAAAAGTGGTCTGTTTAGCTGATGGCTGGGGTATCTCCAATGCAGATAATAATATGCAATTTAACATAACAGTCATTTACTTGTATCCTTTGGGATGGCATACAAAACTCATCCACCAATGGATACAGGCAGCTATCCAGGCTTGGCAGTGAATTAGGCCCAAATACCAGTGAGACTACCATCAGATTTTGGCTCTGATACCATATAATAGGTGGCAGATAGTGATTGATGAGAATAAGTGGCCTGCAGGATTTGCTGCCAGAGTATTTGTTTAATGAGAATCCATCAAGTGCCAAGGTAAAGGCATTATCATATATACCCTCAAAGTAACTGTTGCTACTTTATTGGATGTAAAGTTTGCTATCAAGTATGAGCGATATGCTTGTTTTGAAATAATTAGAGGTCCACCATATTATTGATGTATTTTGAACTAGCACTTGATTAAGTGATATATTTCTCAATATTTACTTGAAAATTAGTTTGTATGATATCTGTTAATTTTTAGGGATCAGTGAAGTTTGGGATTTTAGGAAAATCTGAAGCTTACCTAAATGTGCGTAAGCTTGGCACCTTTACTCCTAAGACTTGCTTAATAATGACCAAATAGTCAGATTTATGTAGTTCTGCAATCAGTACCAATCTTGTGTTGCAACTCAGTAAAACAACAAGTGAACATCATGTGGATCTTCTAATTCTCCATTTCACTTCCAGTATATCTATCTAGTATCTCAATGAATTGCACTTAATTGATACTAAGGGCAATACTTTCTGGCATCACACTATATGTTTGCCTATACAAGCATCTTCAGACTGAGTATTACTGGCTTATACACACAGAATGAAAATTTTTGTCCTCCTGCAGTGGTGGATTATTGACATGTTGGAAACCTTGCGCTGGTGACATTTTGTGATGTGAATGTGATACAACTGTTAACACATGCCAGTAACAGAACAGTCTCTGGGTCATGTATTGCCTGCTGCATGATAGTTTCCCATTTGTACTAAGCACATAGAATGTTGCATTGAGCAATGATTTTGGCACAAGGTAGCAGCAAATCCTTGAAGCTCCCATCACTGCTATTGGTGGAAGTAAGCCACTTTTCTAGTCACAACAACAAATCATTCACCAGTAAATGGGTTACTGGACTCACTTGACTGCATAATTATCCTTAACATTTTTTCTGTGGGTGTTGTCTCATTGGATCTTGGGAATGTGCCAGGCTCATGGTGGGCATTATTGTGAGAGGAAATAGGCTCCTAATTCATCAGCAAGCCTTCTGCTTCATAGTTATCACTCCAAAAGCCATATTCAGAAGGCTGATGTGAGCCAAAAGGTAGCCCAAACCCACCTAAATCAGCTTGTGCAAGTTGATGAGTACAGCTTGGTGCTGGTGCAGAAGTTTCAAGTGGCCAGCAAGATATTATTGATACAGTAGTGACTGATGATTGCTCAAGGATGACTTGTACGGCAAAGCACTGGCTGTGATGCTTTCGATACTTTGCAAGCCATTGGCATGTTTCATGGCTGCAAAGCTTGTTATAATAACCACTAGATGGTATTTCCCTCTCTTGTGGTGTTGAAACAAAGTCATCTTCTCCATGGAGCAAACAGCTTGACACTCAGAAATGTACCACTATTTAATCACTTTTTTGTCAGTACCCATGCTATTTGAAGAGAGTCTTTTATCTGAGATATTGAACTTGCATGAATGGAAGATTCAATAATGACCCAGCATAATAAGCATTTTGAATAAAGCTGTGGCATCACATACAACATGTATATGTAACACAATTTCCCATTTGGTATGACTTACTTCCATATATATGCTCTAAAAAGATATAGTAAAGGCGTCTGATTCCCAGCCAAGCTGCATTGCCAACCTTAGCAGAAGAACAGTTGGACAACAGCTTGCTCTAACATTCAGTGAACCCAGCAGTGCTATATTCTAAAAAGACATGTCAACAGTGCACTGACTGAAGGTAAGTATGCAAACTTCTCAGGCTCTCAGTAAAGAAGGCAAGTGAGAAAATTAGCAGAACCACAAGCTGATCACAAAAGTCATGCAGATGTGAATGTAGCAAAAGTAGTTCCTCTAGTAGAAGGCTAGCCAATGACTATCATGAAATACCACCACCAATATTAGCAAGTATGTTGTCAGCTTATACCAAAGTACAACTGAGGCAAATAGGTGCAGTGGCTTACAGGATAGATGAGATGGCCCAGAGCAATCAAGACATAATCCAGAGACAGAGAGATTAAATAATTGATGTAGAGCAATCAGAATCCCAAGTAGAACACAGAATATCTTGGCTGCAAAGAAGATACTCAGTGGCTCAATGTCACAGCAAGAGGTTCCAGGCAGCCCGGAGAGTGCCAGCAAGGGACAAGCAAGAAATGACAGATGCATCAGCTCAGCATTTATCAAGATAAATATGTAGCTCAATGCAAGAATCATGCTGTCAAAGTAGCATTCAAGGTCCATGTTTAGATATTGGACTATTTGGTGTTATTCAGCAGCTAAAAATTTACTTAGCAATTCTAGACTAGTCTGGGTCACTGTGGGGCTTATTTGCAGCCTCAACTTTGCCAGTTTCTTCACATCTATGATTCTATGATTATTCCCCTATAGTGAAGATCAAAATAACACTTTTTACCAAACACTATGTATTAACCCTGAAACTGTTACAGAATACTCCTGAATATTAAGAAAGCCTCCTTACTTAGTGTTGTAGCTGTAGCACTTCTACAAAGGTATAAATTCTGATCCTCCTTACAAATAAACAATAGTTCAACTATTATCACTATATCTTGATAAGTTCCTTATATCCAAATCACTGCTTAAATTGCAACAGTCCTGTCAGTGATAAAAGCTCATGACTCTTGCAGGACCGGGTATCAAGCAAGGCTGAAAGCACAAAGCAAGAAGCAAAGATAGTTTGGTTGCCACCAGAGTGGTGGTAAGGGACAGGCAGGCAGAAACAGATGTGCCTGTGCAACATCTATCATGGAGAAAAAGTATCACAATACAAGAAGCACTTCGCCAAAGTAGGAGTAAAAATTAGGACTCTAACAAAGGCAAGGTAAAGAGAAAGAAGTCTACCCAATCCAAAGGCAGGGAACCACAAGAAAAAAGCTGTAGTACTTTCCAACTAACACTATTGGCCCAGAACAGGCTGAGTCCTGTATTAGGTAACAACAATCTCAAACAAGACAACAGCTGTTTTCACAAGAGTTGGAAGCCTAGAGAGATGAGCTACACTCCAATGAGGTAAATGAGCTTGCAGAGAAATGTAATTTGTCTACCACTGACTTTGTGCCCTTTATTGTAGAGAGAGTGGAGATATTGCTAACAGACAAGTTAGCAATATCAAGTAGTCAAATGATTATCACAGTGCCTACAGTGGAATTTTTGAACACTAATATACACGCCAAGAGGTTACAGCACTTCATTAGGCACAGTGTGCAAAAAAGCATACCTGAGTATTGCAAGGACTTATTGCAAAGCTGGCAGATAAAGTACCAGACCTTCCAATGCCTGCTGAAGCCAGAATATATGGGAACCAGTGAGTGAACAATGACATAGAGCTGTAGGGCACATGCCAAAGTCATGGAAAAAGGACTTTACAACAGAAATGTTTATAAGTGGTGGATCTTAATGAAGTTACTTGTTAAGTATGGGGTTGTGCTTAATATTAGTATTGGCTATAGAGACATCTGTAGGTCAGCAAAACTATCAATTGGGTTATAACTGAAGCTTTAATATAAAAGCCAATTTGTATGTATGAGAAGTAAGAGCTTTGGTAGAGTCAGGAAGTAAGGGGTGTTGGAAACAGGGTAATAGTCAATCAAGGTACACAAATGCAGAAGATGATTGAGTGTTGCAGATCAAAAAGCAAAAGAATTGGCAGAAAATCAATTAAATGCCACTTATCTATAATTGTGATGAAATATTTTGATTGAGTTTATGCAAAGTGTGAAGTACAATTCTTTTTAATGGTCCTTGCATGATTTCCTGATGGGACCAATAACTCTTAGCCATGATAATTTATTTTTGTGATGGCCTTCTGAGGGGATTGTCACATTTATTTCTTATAGTGCAATAGTTACCTAAGATATTCAGATTGTATTTACCAAAAGATTCAAGGAGTAAACTTGTTATGTTGGTAAATGCCACTTAGTCCTAGCCTGTCTATAGTGCTGGATTGATCTGCCACCATATGGTGCTCTCTGGTACTATAATGACTGCCATCATGCCAGTGGCAGGATACAGTTACTGATAATCTTATTCAATTTTATTTACATTGCTCAGAAAAGTGTGTATCTTGCTTTATTTACTTGTAATAATGCCCCATACACATTTCTCTCAGTGAATGTCTTCTTGTTTGAATATACTAAGGATTAATTAGTATCTTGGCTATTTTACCTATTGTGCTGTTTTCTCCATATATGTCATTTGTTAGTTTTTACTTGCTGATATGCTGAATCTCCTTAGATATGCAAATGTAAGCTCTTCTCTCACTCTGAAATGATTAAATATTATGATCTACCACTTGAATGTTTAAGTTGATTCAGTTTTTAGTCAAATCATTTAGTTTTATGCTTAGCCTATCAGTTTTTCAATGTCATCTATCTGATCAGTATTATTAGTAAGAAGATGAGTTAGCAGATTCTTATCATACAGAAGTAGATATATTAAGTATTGTATCATGGGCAATGATAATGCAATTATCTGAGTCATCAGCCACAGACTATATTAGGAAATACAATCAGTCAGCAATACCTCTAGCAAAATGTATTCAAGGACCTGCTGAAACCTCAATAAAGATCAATTCACACTTTAGTGAATACAATACTAGCCAAACTCCCTATTACTCTACAACTCTTATATCAAGACTTGTAACATGTTGAAATATTGGACTATTTGGTATCATGCAGCACCAAAAAATTTACTTAACAATTCTGGACTAATTGTGGTCACTGTAGGACTTATTTGCAGCCCTAACTTTGCCAGTTTCTTCACATCTATGAACCTATGATTATTCTCATAGCAAAGATCAAATTGACACTTTTTTACCAAACACTATGTAGTAATCCTGAAACTGTTACAGAATACTCCTGATTGTCAAGAAACCCTCCTTACTTAGTGTTACAGTTGTATTACTTCTAGAAAGGTATAAATACTGATCCACTTTATGAATTAATAGCTGCTCAGCTATTATCACTATATCTTGATAAGCTCCTTTTATCCAATTCACTTCTTAAGTTGCAACAGGTTATGGGCCCTGATTGCTTTAACCTATTCTAAAGATGACTTCTACCAGCAAACAGAACAATACAAGTATCTTCCCTGTAAAGGAGAGGCTGGATGGGAAGAATTACAGACCTTCAACAATCAAGAAGCAGATCCGCCTTGAGGAAAGAAAGCTCTGGAATATAGTAACAGGAAAAGAAGTTGAGCCCCAAGGAACAGCAGAAGAAGTGGAGAAATTTCCAGAGAAGGAGAGACAGCCTTTATGCTATATGTATCAATGTGCAAGATTCCTTCATTGAACAAATCCATGCTTCAGACACTGTCAAAGCAGCATGATATCCTTAGGGAAGATCTTTAGAGCAAAGTCAGTATCAAGCAAGCTTTATTTAAAACAAAAGTTCTTCCATATGAGGAAAAAGCCAGATGATGACATGCTTCAACTCATTACCAGAATGGAGACACTTGAAGAAGAACTTCACAGTATCCATGCTGGTATAGATGAGGAAGAAAAGATACTCTGCCTGCTTTGCAGCCTACCAGACAAGTATAAACTGCACATACTTTCTTTTGAAAGCAGAGAAGACAATTTGACTTTAGACTATGTCAATGGAAGACTTCTCCATGAAGAACTCAGATGTAACGACCAAGCAGAAAAGATTGAAGACAATGCTTTATTCTGCTCTGAAAGGCACACAGAAAAGTAGGGGAAGCAACAAAACCAAAGAAAACCTGGTTGCTGAAACTACTGTAAGAAGCCAGGACACTGGGCAAGAGAATGCAAGAAGTAGCAAGTAGACAAAAAACCATAACTGGAGCAGGCAAACCATATAACTACTGATGAACAGTTATTTGTAACTGTACAAGAGAGTGCAAGTAACCAAAGTAATCATTGGCATATTGACTATGGAGCATCACAGCATATTTGTGGTATACAGGAGTAGTTCAGCAACTTAAAGACTATTCCCATAAGAAAGGTTCATCTGGGAGACAACTCTGCACTGGAAGCTACCACCAGTGGGTCTATACTACTAAATATGAGTGATATCTCAAGGGCTACAGCAACAAAAGTGACTGACATACTGTACTAAGCTGGAATATCTAAGAACCTACTCTCAGTCAGTAAAGGAGCTGCTAAGGGACAGAAATTTGCTTTTACTAAGCTAAACTGTTCAATATTAAGTGAAAATGGACAAAAATTAGCTTTGGGAATCTGAGATGGCAATGTATACAAGTTACAATGCAAGTTCACTGTACCTCAGTATGCCAACATTGCTGAAACTGATGAAACTAACTGGAAGATATGACATACAAGGCTAGGACACATTGGGGAGTAGGAATGTGCCAATTGGTGATAAAACAGCTTGTTTTGGGCTCAAGTTACTCAATTTCAATCATATTGAGAGTCTGTAAGGGATGTTCATCTGGCAAACAAGCTAGGCATTGCTTCAGGAGCTCAGGAGGCATCAACACCACCAAAATATTGACTTTTGTACACTCAGACATATGTGGGCCCATGAGAACACTGTCCTTTGGAGCCAAGAGATACTTTATGAGGTTTATTGATGACAAGACAAGATATACAGGAGTATACTTCCTCAAAACAAAGAATGAGGCTTTAGAGATGTTTAACCACTTCAAGAACATGGCAGAAGCACAAACTGGATGTAAATTGAAGATACTTCAAAGTGACAATGGGGGGATACTGCTCAAAGGAGTTTGCAATAAAGTTCTCATATACTGGTATACTTAAACAGACCACTGTTCCACATACTCTGCAGCAAAATACAGTAGCAGAATGTGCAAGTAGAACAGCAGTAGAGGAGGGAAGATCTATGCTACATGATAAGGGAATAGACTACAGGTTCTGGGCTGATTCTGCTGCTACTGTGATATATATCAAGCATAGATGCCCATCAACAGCAATACATGATTCTACACCCTTTGAACCATACACATACAAAAACCCAGATCTCCATCACCTCAGGATCTTTGGAAGTGGTGTCTTTATTACATCCCTGTCAAAAAATGCTCAAAGCTGAAGCCAAAGAGTAAAAAGGCGATCTTTCTTGGGTATTGTGATGATACTAAAGGATATAGAGTATATGATGGCAGAATGCAGCAGCTGATCAAGAGCAGGGAGATTGTATTTGAGGAGAATTCATATCAGAAAGCCACAGAAATCATTGGCCAGCTAGCTGATGATGCAATCAACACTTATGAAGAAGATATGCACCAGATTCAGCCAGATACAGAAGATAACTCTACCAGTTCCAGATCAGAGCAGATTATTCCTGTTAGGAGATCTACTAGAATAAGAAATGCCCCTTGGACCTGGTGGTAGATATGTAATCACCATGAAGAAGCTAATCTTGTGTCATGTGCCAAACCTCCAAATCTGGAACAGGCAATACAAAGTCCAGAAGCTACTATGTGGCAACAAGCCATGCAGGAGGAGTACCAATCACTGATCAAAGCAAAAACATGGAGACTTGTAGATTTACCAAATGGGAGAAAGCCAATAGATGTATATGGGTCTACAAAATCAAGATAACCTCAAATGGTACTGTTGATAAGTACAAGGCTAGATTGGCGGCTAAAGACTATTCTCAGATCCAGGGACTAGACTTTAAAGAAACATTTGCTCTGGTTGCCATGTTTAACTCCATTAGTACAGTTCTAGCCCTGGCAGCTGAGCACAGTCTAGATCTACACCAAATAGACATCAAAACAGCTTCTCTTAATGGGGATTTGCAAGTAACTATATATATGGAGCAACCAGAGGGTTTACCAGTCCAAAAGGCCCCCATAAGGTGTGCAGACTTAGAAAATTGTTGTATGGGCTTAAGCAGGCACCTAGAGCATGGTATAACAATATTGACACAAATCTTGAGGAGACTGGGCTCATATGTAGCACTGCAGATCAGAGTATAAAGGTGAAACAGCTCAAGAAGGGAGTGATCAACCTAATAATAACTACAAGTGACTAGGAGCCACTTAAACAGACACAATCAGATCTCATCAGCAAGTCTGAGATGAAAGATCTTGCAAAATTGGGCTAGTTCCATGGAATTAAAGTGAATTTTGACATACCTAAGCAGAAATTATGCTGAATCAGTCTAAGTACATCAGGGACAATTTTAGACCCTTCAAAATGGAAAATTGCAAGCCTGCAGCTATCCCTATGGACAATAATCTAAATTGAGCAAATCTCAGCCAATTTTAGATGAAAACGGCTCAAATATGGACCAAAACTTTCCCTATCAATCAATAATGGGTGACCTTATGTACTCAATGGTGTCAGCATGTCCTGCTATTGCAGTGGCAATTGGAACAGTTATTCAACTCATGCAGAATTATAGATCAGAGCAAATTAGAGTAGCTAAGTGGATTTTCAGATATCTACAAGGTACCATAAATATGGTACTGGAATACTCTGGAGCAGCTAATAGGCAAAAGTTTGATGGTTACAGTGATTCAGATTGGGGTAGAGATCTGATTGACAGATGCTCTACCACTGGGTATTTATTTCTTTATGCTGGTGCAGATAGTACTTGGAATTACAAGAAACAACCAACTATGGCCCTATCTACAACTGAAGCTAAATATAAAGCTGCTTGCCAAGCAACTAAGGAGGCAATATGGCAACAGAAATTATTCAAAGACTTGGGCTTTAATTCAGATGAACAAACATGTATTTACCAAGATAATCAAAGTTGTATTTCATCAGCTAGGAATCCTACTAATCATGCCAGAACTAAGCACATAGATATACTACATCACTTTGTGAGGGAAGCTGTAGAAAATACCTTAGTAGAGTTAGTTTACTGTCTATCTGACAAAATGGTGGCAGATATATTAGACTTGTTCCATTGGATAGTGCCACATTGAGCCATGAGTGCCAAATGATGCCATAGTGTGCCAGAGAGGCCAAATGAGCCTCTACCTGGCCACAGAGTGTGAGACATAGCTCCGCATCTTCATGCAAAGCAGCCCCTGTGTTTCACCCATTGTGTTGGAGAAAATCCATTTTTTGACCTTTTTTCTTGGATCAATGTTGTACAGGATGTGTTAGAGCACAAGCAGATGGAAGACATGCATCTGGTACTCAATACCCATGACATTATGAATCTAGCTCCTGCGGCTTGAATCATGTCACATAAATGAATGGCACTATCTTGGTCCACTGGTACTATCAGGCACTATATTTAGATGTTAGCCAAAAAGTAAGACCTATACAAAGCACTTATGATGCCAGATAGTACCAGTGGACCAAGATAGTGCCATTCATTTTTGTGACATGATACAGGCCACAGGAGCTAGATTCAGAGTGCCATGGGTATTAAGTACTAGATGCATGTCTTCAGTCCTTCTGTGCTCTCACACACCCTGCACAACATTGATCCAGAAAACAAGGTCAAAAAATGGATTTTCTCCAACACAATAGGTGAAACACAGGGGCTGCTTTGCATGAAGATGCGGAGCTATGTTTTACACTCTGTGGCCAAGTATAAGTTCACTTGGCCTCCCTGGCACACTATGGCATCATTTGGCACCCATGGCTCAATGTGGCACTATCCAATAGAACAAGTCCATTGACAAAACCACTAGCTAGACCACAATTTGAGAATCTCAGAGCGGAGTTAGGATTAAGAAATAATTTAGTTGAGGGGGAGTTTCAAAATATTGGACTATTTGGTATCATTCAGCAGATAAAAGCTTACTTAACAATTCTAGACTATTCTTGGTCACTATAGGACTTATTTGCAGTCCCAACTTTGCCAGTTTCTTCACACCTACAATCCTATAATTATTCTGCTGTAATGAAGATCAAATTAACACTTTTTACCAATAACTAGGTACTAACTCTGAAGCTATTACAGGATGCTCCTAAGTGTTAAGAGACCCTCATGACATAGTGTTACAGCTGTATTACTACTACAAAGGTATAAATACTGATCCTCTTTATGAATAAACACCAGTTGAACTATTATAACTATATATTGATAAGTTCCTTATATCTAAATCCCTTCTTAAGTTACAACATAACATTGGTAGCCGCTGTGGTGGTGTATAGGTCCATGGGAGAGAAACGTCCAACACTTCTCAAGTGTTTTGTGTGTGGGGTGTTCACTGGGTGCGATAACCTCTGGCAAAAGCTTGCTAGGAATACTTAGGTTCTGTCTCTAATCTAATGTGAAGGGGAATAAAGCCACAAGCTTGTCAAGGGAAAACTATTGAGCTACAATCCCCAACTTAGTTGGCGTCTTAACAAAAGTATGTGCTGGGTTCGGCGTCCTTTGAGATGACAATGTACTAAAGCTTCCAAAGTCAAAACAACTGTAAACTCCACCAGCAGGGACTTGATAAGAATGCAGCTGTGGTCAATAGTTACAAAGACAGAAAAGTATCTTTGCCTGTACAAGAACAAACTTGGGAAAGAATGAAATAGAATAAAAGATACCTACTCTGAGTATTCCTCACAAGTAGTGCCTCCAAGGTCAGTTGGCTGTCAGCGCGGTGTGGTGGTGTATAGGTCCAAGGGAGAGATACGTCCAACACTTCTCAAGTGTTTTGTGTGTGGGGTGTTCACTGAGTGCAATAACCTCTGGCAAAAGCTTGCTAGGAATACTTGGGTTCTGTCTCTAATCTAATGTGAAGGGGAATAAAGCCACAAGCTTGTCAAGGGAAAACTATTGAGCTACAATCCCCAACTTAGTTGGCGTCTTAACAAAAGTATGTGCTGGGTTCAGCGTCTTTTGAGATGACAATGTACTAAAGCTTCCAAAGTCAAAACAACTGTAAACTCCACCAGCAGGGACTTGATAAGAATGCAGCTGTGGTCAATAGTTACAAAGACAGAAAAGTATCTTTGCCTGTACAAGAAAAAACTTGGGAAAGAATCAAATATAATAAAAGATACCTACTCTGAGTATTCCTCACAAGTAGTGCCTCCAAGGTCAGTTGGCTGTCAGCGCGGTTTCCTGGGAGTGTCCTGTGGTCTGGGGTTGGAAGTTCAGGTAGCAGCAGGTAGCGGTGATCACACTAATCAACAAGTCGGTATATTGATAAAAGGGATGATGATTTATTGTTGAGGGATAGCCTCCCTTATATACTTTTCTCACTGGCTAAGTGATTACTAATCATGGTGTTCCAGAAGGTTCCGGAGATCAATAGAAATCTTAATGACATCAGAATGACCTAAGAATGTTCTAAGTAGGTGCCGGAAGGTTCTAAGAGGCACAGCACATCCAACCAATCAGGAATCAGTATTCTGAAACCTGTGTAACATGGGGATACCATATATGGTATGGAAATGGTAGGGATGGTGACATGGGTTGATCATGTGTCACGGGTACTGGCGCGGGTACTTGCCTAATATAGAAGCACTTGTAACTAGTAATCTTACATAAAGTGAGGGGTAACTTATGCTATAAGGTAAGCAGATGTGATGGTCAACCGGCTTATGGGATAGTACTGATTGGGTAAGACATATGGGATAAAACTAAAATGAGTGTAGTAGGGATATAGGGAAGTAGAAAATAAGGGAATGAGCACATCTGTCAGTGGGTGTCACTGTCACCCCACTACAGCGGTTTCCTGGGAGTGTCCTGTGGTCTAGGGTTGGAAGTTCAGGTAGCAGCAGGTAGCAGTGATCACACTAATCAACAAGTTGGTTTATTGATAAAAGGGATGATGATTTATTGTTGAGGGATAGCCTCCCTTATATACTTTTCTTACTGACTAAGTGATTACTAATCATGGTGTTCCAGAAGGTTCCGGATACCAATAGAAATCTTAATGACATCAGAATGACCTAAGAATGTTCTAAGTAGGTGCCAGAAGGTTCTAAGAGGCACAGCACATCCAACCAATCAGGAATCAGTATTCTGAAACCTGTGTAACATGGGGATACCATATATTGTATGGAAATGGTAGGGATGGTGACACAGGTTGATCATGTGTCACGGGTACTGGCGCAGGTACTTGCCTAATATAGAAGTACTTATGGCTAGTAATCTTACATAAAGTGAGGGGTAACTTATGCAATAAAGTAAGCAGGTGTGATAGTCAACCGGCTTATGGGATAGTACTGATTGGGTAAGACAAATGGGATAAAACTAAAATAAGTGTAGTAGAGATAAAGGGAAGTAGAAAATAAGGGAATGAGCACATCTGTCAGTGGGTGTAACTGTCACCCCACTACACCGCAATAATCAGAAATATCCTCCCCTGAAGAAAGAAGAATTCCCCCTTAAGATGCCTGAAAAACAAGAATGGAAAAATGCTATGCAGCAAATCCTGGCCCAACAGCGGCAGTTACAGCAGATCCTTAGCCAGCAGCAACAAGGAATGACTACCACGGTGCAGAACCAGCAAATCCTTGTCAAGTGCAACTTTGGTGCAAAGGTCAACTGGCACTATGGTAGAGTCAATTAAAACCTGGTAACTTGGCTCTTCCACATTGAGGAAGCTTTCATGGCTAAGAGAATTGCTCCAGAAAGCAAGTTGCATTATGCAGCTTCTTACTCAGCAGATGCAGCTTTGCAGTGGTACCACAACAAGATCAGGTCAGCCACCATGATGGGATGCTCTATAATCTCTACCTGGGATATGTTTGTGTTGGAAATTCAGGAGGCTTTTGAACCCCCACACCGGCAGACACTACTGAGAAGGAAGCTAAAGATATTAAGACAAAAAGGAATGGTTCAACAATACATCTATGAGTATAGATATCAACTTTGACAAATTCAACAAATGGACCCCTTGGATCAAGTTGAATACTTTACCGATGAGTTGAAGGAAAGTACTTGTAAGGAAGTTATTATTGGAGATCTCAGACTATTGAAGAAGCTATCAAGATTGTCATTGACTATGACTCAGATATGTTTGAAGTTAGGAAGCCCACAACGGCCAATCAGAGAGGCTACAGTCACTACAAAAGAAGACAATAAGATGCAGTGTCAATGGAAATAGATGTTATGCAGAAGAATCCCACACCAGAAGAATGTAAGAAGAACAGACCTTGCTTTAATAGCCATCTGCAAGAGACAATAGATCAGTTATTCAAGCAAGGATATATTGGACCCAGCAAGTCACTTTGGGGAGCACCCATTCCTTTTGAGAAAAAGAAGGATGGAGCACTTAGGATGTGCATTGGCTACAGAGCCATCAACTCAGTTGTTGTGAAGAATAAGTACCCCATACCCTGGATTGATGAGCTTCTTGACCAACTCAATGGAGCCACCATATTCAGCAAAATTGAACCTATGTCAGGATGCAACCTGATTAGGATGAGACCAGAATGCATCTGTAATGCAGCATTCAGGACCGGATATGGACATTACTAGCACTTAGTTAATGGCAAGCTAGCAAAGTGTAAGTTTTTGAAGGGACATGTTGAATACCTGGGACACATAATGACTAGTACAAGAGTAATCTTAGGCCCCAATAAGTTTAAAGTCATTAAGAATGTGAAGCAGCCCCAAAGCATATCAGAGCCCAGATCATTCCTTGCAATGGTCTCCTATTATAGGAGATTTGTCAAGTCCTTTGCAAGTATTGCAGCCACATTAACTGATATCCCCATGAAAGACAACACCATGAAGTGGGACATAGTCTGTGTGACTGCCTTTCAGAGGCTCAAGAATGAGCTTGCTAAGCTGCCAAGCTTAAGAATGCCAGACTTCAGAAAAGAGTTTACTCTGTGCTGTAGTGGGGTGACAGTGACACCCACTGACAGATTTGCTCATTCCCTTATTTTCTACTTCCCTATATCTCTACTACACTTATTTTAGTTTTATCCCATTTGTCTTACCCAATCAGTACTATCCCATAAGCTGGTTGACTATTGCACCTGCTTACCTTATTGCATAAGTTACCCCTCACTTTATGTAAGATTACTAGCTATAAGTACTTCTATATTAGGCAAGTACCTGCGCCAGTACCTGTGACACATAATCAGCCCGTGTCACCATCCCTATCATTTCCATACCATATATGGTATCCCCATGTTACACAGGTTTCAGACTACTGATTCCTGATTGGTTGGATGTGCTGTGCCTCTTAGAACCTTCCGGCACCTACTTAGAACATTCTTAGGTCATTCTGATGTCATTAAGATTTCTATTGATCTCCGGAACCTTCTGGAACACCATGATTAGTAATCACTTAGCCAGTGAGAAAAGTATATAAGGGAGGCTATCCCTCAACAATAAATCATCATCCTTTTTATCAATATACCGACTTGTTGATTAGTGTGATCACTGCTACCTGCTGCTACCTGAACTTCCAACCCCAGACCACAAGACACTCCCAGGAAACCGCGCTGACAGCCAACTGACCTTGGAGGCACTACTTGTGAGGAATACTCAGAGTAGGTATCTTTTATTCTATTTCATTCTTTCCCAAGTTTGTTCTTGTACAGGCAAAGATACTTTTCTGTCTTTAAAACTATTGACCACAGCTGCATTCTTATCAAGTCCCTGCTGGTGGAGTTTACAGTTGTTTTGACTTTGGAAGCTTTAGTACATTGTCATCTCAAAGGACGCTGAACCCAGCACATACTTTTGTTAAGACGCCAACTAAGTTGGGGATTGTAGCTCAATAGTTTTCCCTTGACAAGCTTGTGGCTTTATTCCCCTTCACATTAGATTAGAGACAGAACCTAAGTATTCCTAGCAAGCTTTTGCCAGAGGTTATTGCACCCAGTGAACACCCCACACACAAAACACTTGAGAAGTGTTGGACGTATCTCTCCCCTGGACCTATACACCACCACAGCGCACAGATGCCTCAGACTATGCAATTAGTGGAGAACTGAGCTAAGAACATGAGGGAAAGGACTACCAGGTTGCTTTTGAGTCAAAGAAACTGAACTCAGCAGAGCAAAGCAATCCAGTGCATAAGAAGGAGATGCTTGCCATAATACACTGCTTGAAGACCTTGAGATGTTACATTGAAGGAGTCTAGTACACACTGTTGACTGATCATGGCTCACTCAGGTATATATTTGGTCAGAAGGTACTATCCAGAAGTATGACAAGATGGAGTGAATACATTCCGTAATTTGACCTACAGACTGCCTACTGCACTTGGAAAAAAATGGTTGCTGATGCCTTATCAAGACTAGAACAAGTTGTACAACTCAACTTGGTGCATAAATCATATTTGACTTGTTCTGTTGGATAGTGCCACATAGTGCCAGCCTGCTTATAGTGCCAGATCAATCTGACACCATCTGGCACTATAATTTCTACTATCATGCCAGTGGTAGGTTATAGTTACTGGCAATTTTACTTGATCTTACTTATGTTGCTCAGAGTAGCGCTTTCCTTGCTTTATTTACTCTTCATAATGCTCCAGACACATTTCTCTCAGAGAAAGTCTTCTTGTATGAATATACTGTGCCTTGATAAGTATCTTAACAATTTTACCTATTCTGCTGCTTTCTCCTATATATGACTTTCCTCTGTATTTACCTGCCAATATACTGAACCTCTTCAGATATCAAAATGTATGCTCTACCCTCACTGTGAAATGATTCAATATCTCATTGTAGGGCTTCTGCTTCCTGCTAGGCACACCATTCCTTGGCTTCCTATAAGCTGTAATACATCTTAATCTCTGTCAATCCTCTCCTATATAAGCTAAGTCTGCCATACATTTCTCCCCTATACTGAATTCTGGATGATTCTCTACCCAGAGTGCTTTGTCATGCCTACTTCCAGCAAATGGCTCACTAAACCAGAAGATGTTCCCCTCAGTGTCAGACAGTGCTCAAAACTTCACACAGTGTGCCTTGTACTTGCCAGCATAAAAGTGCCTCTGCCCTCTAGAAGGCCTATTAATCTTGAATGGGTAGGTATCCAAAATACTCCCAAAATGGAACCTGTTGCTGAACACTCTAGGATATGGAAGTCTATTGGAGCTTCTAAACCTAGTACTCCAAGCTTGCTCAAAGTCATTCATACCCTCAGCAAGGTGGTTCTCCATTGCTGTCAGCTGAGAATGAAAGCTTCTAGGACTTCTGTTGCCATGGATGGTTGGATGAAACCTTGTAGGGCAATAGATCTTGTAATAGCCAAGTAGCTTAACAAGGGATCTCCATGTGCAGATTGGGGTAGATGGACCACAGTACTTGGTATAGATCTCCTCTAGTGTGTCAAAAGGAAATCCAGTGGTAGTGATGGGATTGATGAGAAAAGACCATTCAGAGGAGTAAGTCATATTAAAATTGGAAAAGATTGGGCTGAGATGATTTGATATGACTTGGCGCAATCAACTTTATGTATCTGATTTTCCATGCATTATGATTGAATCTCCATCAATTGCCATGTATCCCATCATTATGTTGCAAAAATCATCCTCAAACAATGACTGGGTGTTTTTATTGATGTTCTACTCACAAGTCTATAATCAAATAGGAAATCTGCAATTGATGTGATTTGATCCATGTCAATGCAATCCAAGATGCATAATGCATAATATATGAAAAATTTAACAATCACATTAGTATATAAAATAGCAGTATCCAATTGCGCACATGATTTAAACATTACAAGTGGGCGCAATCATTTGTGCCAACCTCATTGTGTCAGATTGTGCCATAGTGTGCAAGATTTTCCCGCATGGTGCAAAATTGTCCAAGAGCAATCCTGCCTACTGGTTGTAACAATATTGCGCCTGATTGTTCTTAAAGACCACAGATTATGCCACACGCCCTGGCACAATACTATTGAACAAGTCTATTGGCCTAGCTTATTACAAAGTACTTGGAGGACCAAGCCATTCCCAATGAGGTGGATCAAGAAGATAAGCTGGGATGAAGCCAGCAAAGTTGCAGTACAGGTGATCCTTGTAATACTTCATATGCTGTCTGTGTGCTTCAGGGCTGAAAGGCTTGCTACAATAGCCACCTGGTCTATTTTTTTGTTCTCTCATTGAGTTGAATCAAAGTAGTCTTCTCCAAGGGGCAAATATTTTGACACTCAACAGAATAATGCTATTTAACACCTCATTGTCATTACTCATACAAATTCAAGATAGTCTTGTATTTGTGACATTGCAAATACATGATTGTAAGACTTAGTAAAGACCTACAATAGTAGGCATGATTTATGAAGTTGTGACACCATACACACACTAATGTGTAATACAATTTCCCCTTTGGCTTGACTCACTTTCATACTTATGCAGCCAAAAAATAATGTGAAGCTTTCTGGGCCCCAACCTAATGGCACTGCTGACATCAGCAGAAGAATGGCTGAACAACAGCTTGCATTGACATTCAGTGCAACTAGCGTGGCTGCATCCAAAAAAGGCCATGTTAACAGTGTGCACACTGAAGGTAATAGTATGGATACCTTAGGCTCTCAGTCAAGTATGCAAATAAGAATCTTTGCAAGCCACAGGCTGACCATCATGCTCAGGCAGATGAGAATGTGGCAAATGCAATACCTTTTGTTCAAGACTAGCAAGCAGAAGTCATGACATCACCATCACTCATATCAGCAAATATGTTGTCAGCTCATACTGAAGCATCAATGAGGCAATTAGGTGCAATGGATGAGATGATAAATTTAATGACCCAGAGAAATCATGAGATATTCCAGAGTCAAGATGAGTGAATGATATGTGCAGAGCAATCAGTATCCCAGGTAGAGAATGAAATATCTCTGCTGCACACAAGGAACTTGGGTAGCTCAATTTCACAGCTAATAACTAAGTCATATCCCAATGTAACAGCAGAGGAATGCCAACAACTCTTTCAAGAATAACTGCAGTGCTCAAAGATAAACCCTACAGAAAATCTATCATAGCATGTAAAAGAGATACGGTGGTGTCTATACCAAGGCCCAAATTACAATAGATATTCAAGATGTACAAAGTTGTTGAGCACTGTTATTATATGATGCTTGAATGTAAAAGTTATATTAGTTTTAGATCAAATCAATTAGTATTATGCTTAGCCTATCAGTGAATAATTATAATCCTTCAAATCAGTGGTTTTAGTCTGCAGAGGAATCATCAGATCCTTGTCAGTCTGTTATGAATAGACACAAGGCAGGAGAGTAGGGCTAGGCAAGGCAGGACCAAGAAAGGACTTAGGTATGGATCAACAAGGCAAGCCGGATTTCCAAGGCAAGGCTGTTTAATCAAGACCTGTGTTTATCAGACTGAGGAATACTTAAGGGGAGATAGGACTATATATACATTTTGGCTATACTGATGCCAAGAGATATTAGCTAATACTAATGGGGTTGTGGGGTGAGGCACAGCAGCAGTGCTGGGGATAATAATATAGAAGGCAAGGCACTGAGACAGGATGGGGAAATGGACTGGGTCACCTGATCATGTTACAAAGTCATGTGACCTGATATTTCCATATTTGGTACTAGACTATGAAAAATACAATAGGAAGCTTCCATGGAATGTTCCATTGTATATCAATGGTTTGGAATGGTCAGGAACTTTCTGGAAGGTGGTTGAAGGTTCCAGAAGGAATCTCTTAGAAATTGAGCTAGGAAGCTGAAACTTGGCATGGGTGTTCATGATTGTCATGTGATCATGACCCAGTCATTAATAGATTTGTAAGTTAAGATCTAATTAATTGAAGATGATGCAATAGAATGAACATCAGCCACAACTAAAATCACAAAATACAATTAGTCAGGAGGTGATCAGGCAAAATGTATACAAAGTGCCACTAGAGCCTTGACAATGATAAGTTCAGGTTGTTGTGAATACAATACTAGCTAAACTCCCTATTCCTCTACAACTCCTATATGTAGACTTGTATCATTGGTAACAGCAATAATCAAAAACCCCCCTCCTGAAGAAAGAAGAAGCCTCCCAAGATGTAAAAAATCAAGAATAGAAGAATGCTAAGCAGCAAATTCCGGCCCAACAATAGTAGGTTCTCCAGATCCTTAGCCAGCAACAAAAGGACTGATTACCATGGCCAAGAACCAGCAGAGCTTTGTCAAAGGTGACTTTGATGTGAAAGTCAATCCATAGTATGGTAGATACAATTAAAACCTGCAAATATGGCTCTTTCAAATTGAAGAAGCTCTTAAGGCTCAAGGAGTGGCCTCAGAATGCAAGTAGCATTATGCAGCTTCTTACTAAGCAGATGCAGCTTTACAGTGGTACTACAACAACATTAGGCCTGTTACTGTATTGTTATGCTCTAATACCTCAACCTAGGATGAGTTTGTGTTGGAAGTTCAGGATGCTTTTCTGACTCCACATCAGCAGAAATTGCTAATAAGGAAGCTAAAGACACTCAGACACAAAGGATGGTTTAGGAATAGATTTATCAGTATGGGTGTCAACTTGGACACATTGAACAAATGGGTCCCCTAAATCAAGTTGAATCCTTTATCAATGGGTTGAGGGAAAGGAAGTACAAGAAAGTGAATTATCAAAGACCTCAAACTACTGAAGAAGCCATTAAGATTGCTATTGGCCATGACTCAGCTATGCTTGGAGTTGGAAAGCCTACAGTACCCAATCAGAAAAGCTACAATCACCACAAAAGAGGACAATCAGAAGCAGGGCTAATGGAAACAGATGATATGCATAAGAATCCTAGCCTAGAAGAATGTAAGAAGAAAGGACTTTGTTTTAGTTGCCACCAGTATGGGCACATCTCAAAGTACTGTGCTCAGCAAAGAGATAAACACCAGTTGACAAGAACCATTAACCACATTGAAGCCTAATAACATAGTGAAGTCAAAGATATACTTGAAGAAGACTCAAAACTCACCTTTCATATGACAGAAGAGTACCTGTTCCAAATGACCCCAGATTCAGGGAAACCTTTTTGCTTATATGGAGTACTTGATGAATACCTGCCATCATTGTGATTGATTCATAAGCATCATGTAAGTATATTTCAGAAATATTATCTCAAAAGCTGGAAATAACATGGAACCCACAATATCAACTTCAGCTTCAACAGTTGGCAGGAACTCTCACATAATGGAAACTGCAATTTGACCTGGTACTTGAAAAAACAGGGCTATTCAATGGTAATCCATCAATAATTGGAGAACCCATGCCACCCAAATCAAAAAAGACAACCAGATCTATGAACTACTCTCTGCCAGACTGGACTACAACTTGATCAGTTCCAGTGTGTTGGACACAGGTGAAGTTAGTAAGACAAGGTAGTGTAGAGCACTTAGGAAAAGTACACGGATGCTTCTCAGGGTATTATTGCAGGATGATTCCTCTACCCCAGTACCCCAGAGAGTCCAGACTCTTTTGAAGGAGTGTTAGACATGTCTCAAGAAGAGCTTGTAATCCTACCACCAGTCAGAGATATCAATCATGCCATTGCCAAAGGAGATAACTCCCTTGTAAGCTAGGCACCTTAGAGGATAAGTCCATTGAAATTGGAAGAGATGTAAAAACAAAATGATCAACTAATGGAGCTAGGACACACAATGCCCAGCAAGACACCTTGGGGAGAACCAATGCTGTCTGTGAAAAAGTAGGATGGTATGCTTAGGGTACACATTGACCACAGAGCCCCTAACTCAGTGGCTCTGAAGAACAAGTACCCCATACCTTGGATTAACAAGCTTTTCAACCAACCCAATGGTGCCACCATATTCACCAAGATTGACCTCAAATCAGGATACAATCAGATAATGGTGAAACCAGAAGACATCCCTAAAGCAGCATGCAGGACAAGATATGAACATTACAAGCACTTGATCATGAGTTTTGGCCTTACCAATGCCTCTGCAACATTCTTGACCTTGATGCAAACAGTCTTCTAGGAGTACTTAGACAAGTTTATTGTAATCTACCTAGATGGAATACTGTTATAACTCAAGACAGAAGAGGTCTACTTGGTGCACATTGATAAGGTTTAGAAGAAGACAAGCCAGAGCAAGCTTTTTGCCAAGACAGCAAAATGTGAGTTCTTCAAGGAGCACATTAAGTGTCTGGGATGTATAGTGACTAGCACAGGAGTGACCTTTGACCCTAAGAAAGTGGAAGTTTTCAAGAGTCTGAAGCAGCCCCATAGCACCTCACAGCTCAAATCACTTCTTGGAATGGTTTCCTATTATTGGAGACTTGTCAAGTCCTTTCCAAGTATTGTGGCCCCTTTGACTCATATCCTCTTGATAGACAACACCTCAGAGTGCAACTTAGCCTGTGAGACTGCACTTCTAATGCTCAACAATGAGCTTGCTAAGCAGCCATGCTCAAGAATGACTGACTTCAGACACAAGCTCACTCTCTGCACAGACACTTCAGTTTATGCCATTGGTGGAGCACTAAGCCAAGAACATGAGGGAAAGGTAAAACCAGTGGCATTTGAATCCAACATAGATGAGATTGCAGAGAAAGACAACAAGTCTACAACTGCCTGTGTGCCCCCTATTGTAGACAAAGTAAAGATTCCACTAACCAATGCAGCAACAGTATCAAAAACTGCAAGGACTATTGCAATGTGCACAGCAAAGTTTTGGGGCAATGACAGGCACAGCTAAAGGTTGCAGTACTTCTTCCAGAGTTGTACTCAAGAAAATGTACTAGAATATTGCAAGGATTTACTGCAAAGACTGGCAGATGTGGTGCTAAACCTTGCAGTCCCTGCTGAAGACCAAGACATATGGGAACCAGTTGATGAACTACAGCATCAAGCCATGGGATGCCTATCAATGTCATAGAAAATGGGTGTGTTGTCAAAAATAACTGAAGAATGGTGGACTTTACCAGAGTTACATGTCAAGGGGGAAGCTGTGCTTAATATTTGTGTGGGTATAAGAACTTGTATAGGACTGTACAATTCAGAAATGAGTTACAGCTGAAGATTGAAATTACATATATCATTTTGTATGCATGAAAAGTGAGAGCATTGTATAAATCAGGAAGTATATAGAGTGAAAAAGAGCAATTGCTAGTTAGTATAAACCAATGCAGGAGGTGACTGAGTGTTTAGGACCAGACCGTGAGAAAATTGGCAGAGAACCAACCAATAGCAACTTCTGTGTTGCTCTGAAGATGAATGTTGACCAATTTTTTGTAAAACCTAGGATGCAATTTTGTTTAAGGTTATTTTATGGTGTCAAATGCAAAGCAGCCTCTGTGTTTCACCTATTGTGTTGGAGAAAATCCATTTTTTGACCTTTTTTTAGGCAAATGTTGTACAGGATGTGCAAGTGCACAAAAGAATTGAAGATATACATCTGGTACTAAGTACCCATGGCACTCTGAATCTAGCTCCTGTGGCTTGTAACATGTTACAAAAATGCATGGCACTTTCTTGGTCCACTAGTACTATCTGGCACTATATTTAAATATTAGCCCTTTAGTAAGATCATTACAAAGCACTTATAGTGCCAGAGAGTATCAGTGGACCAAGATAGTGCCATGCATTTTTGTGACATTTTACAAGCCACAGGAGCTATATTCAGAGTTCCATGGGTATTGGGTACCAGATGTGTATTTTCAATCCTTTTGTGCACTTGCACATCCTGTACAACATTTACCTAAAAGAAAAGGTCAAAAAATGGATTTTCTCCAACACAATAGGTGAAACACAGGGGCTGCTTTGCATGAAGATGCAGAGCTGTGCTGCACACTCTGTGGCCAAGTATAGGCTCACTTGGCCTCTCTAGCACACTATGGCATCATTGGCACTCATGGCTCAATGTGGCACATTCCAATGGAACAAGTCAAATATATGTGAAAAGCTTGGGGGTGTTTGGACAATTATGAGAATTTTCATGTCTTGGGTACCTGATGTTTTGGTGAAAGTATTCTAAGTAAATCCCAACAAGAAACTTGGTCAGTATTCACTATGACCAGTAGGTAATGATCTAAGTGACCAACTTAGGGGAGCAATAGGTGGACTCAAAATTTTTACGACAAATTCTAGCTGTTTTTAGAGAGCTCCAGGTTTACATTATACAATCAAACACTTTACCAAAGCAGCTCATTGGAACTTATGTAGTTTCATACCATATATGGCATTTGTCTGTAACATGATTAAGTCACATGATAATCTGACCACTTCCTTACCCCCATTTATAAACTAATCTGTTCTTGAGTATATTTCTATCTTGACACCCTAACTGTACTTCACCCCAGATATCTATTGTACATTAAAATATAATACTTGGCCAGTTTACTGTTGCAATTTAAGAAGTGATTAGGATATAAGGAACTTATCAAGAAATAGTGATAATAGTTGAACTGTTGTTTATTAATAAAGAAGCTCAGTACTTGTACCTTTGTAGAAGTAATACAGCTGTAACACTAAGTAAGGAGGGTTTCTCATCACTCAGGAGCATTCTGCAACAGTTTCAGGGTTAGTACATAATGGGTAGTATTAGTGCTAGTTTGATCCTGACTATGGGGGAATAATTATAGGATCATAGATCTGAAGAAAGTGGCAAAGTAAGAGCTGCAAATTAGTCCTGCAGTGACCAAGACTAGTCCAAAATAATTAAGTTTATTTTCAGCTGCAGAATGATACCAAATAGTCCAATATTTTAACACTCCACCTCAACTAAATAATTTCTTAATCCTAATTCCTCCCTGAGATTCTCAAATTGTGGCCTAGTTAGTGGTTTTGCCAATATATCTGCCACCATTTTGTTAGTTGGGCAGTACACTAACTCTACTAAGTTATTTACTACAGCTTCCCTCACAAAGTGATGCTGCATATCAATGTGCTTAGTTCTGGCATGATTAGTAGGATGTCTAGCTAACAAAACATAACTTTGATTATCATTGTAAATACATGTTGGTTCATTTTAACTAAAACCCAAGTCTTTTAATTTTTGTAGTCATATAACCTCCTTAGATGCTTGACATGCAGCCATATATTCTACTTCAGTTGTAGATAGGGCCACAGTTGGTTGTTTCTTGCAATTCCATGTAATAGCTGCACCAGCATAAAGAAATACATAGCCTGTGGTAAAGCATCTGTCAATCAGATCCCTACCCCAATCTGAATCACTATAGCCATCAAATATTTGCCTATTTGCTGCTCCAGAGAATTCCAGTATCATACTTATGGTGCCTTGTAGATGACTGAAAATTTGCTTAACTGCTGCAGTTTGATTGTATCCATAATTCTGCATAAAGTAACTGACTATTCCAACTGCCACTGCAATATCTGGATGTGTAGACTGTTTCAATTTAAGAAGTGATTTGGATATAAGGAACTTATCAAGAAATAGTGATAATAGTTGAACTGTTGTTTATTAATAAAGAAGCTCAGTATTTATACCTTTGTAGAAGTAATACAGCTGCAACACTAAGTAGGGAGGGTTTCTCAATATTCAGGAGTATTCTGTAACAGTTTCAGGGTTAGTACATAATGTTTGGTAATAGTGCTAATTTGATCCTGACTATAGGGGAATAATCATAAGAACATATATCTGGAGAAAGTGGCAAAGTTAAGGCAGTAAATGAGTCCTACAGTGACTAAGACTAGCCTAGAATTGTTAAGTAAATTTTTAGCTGCTGAATGATACCAAATAGTCCAATATTTCGACACTCCCCCTCAACTAAATAATTTCTTAATCCCAATTTCTCTCTAAGGATCTCCAACTGTGGCCTAGCTAGTGGTTTTGTCAATATGTCTGCCACCATTTTGTCAGTTGGGCAGTAAACCAGCTCTACTAAGTTATTTTCTACAGCTTCCCTCACAAAGTGATGCTGTATATCAATGTGCTTAGTTCTGGCATGATTAGTAGGATTCCTAGCTAATGAAATACAACTTTGATTATCCTTGTAAATACATGTTGGTTCACCTGAATTAAAACCTAAGTCTTTGAATAATTTTTGTAGCCATATAGCCTCCTTAGTTGCTTGACATGCAGCCATATATTTGGCTTCAGTTGTAGATAGTGCCACATTTGGTTGTTTCTTGCAATTCCAAGTAATAGCTGCACCAGCATAAAGAAATACATAGCCTGTGGTAAAGCATCTGTCAATCAGATCCCTACCCCAATCTGAATCACTATAACCATCAAATTTTTGCCTATTTGCTGCTCCAGAGTATTCCAGTACCATATTTATGGTACCTTGTAGATATCTGAAAATCCGCTTAACTGCTGCAATTTGATTGGATCCATAATTCTGCATGAATTGACTGACTATTCCAACTGCTACTGCAATGTCTGGACGTGTAGACACCATCAAGTACATTAGGCTACCGACCATTGATTGATAGGGAAAGTTTTGGTCCATATTTGAGCCGTTTTCATCTATAACTGGCTGAGATTTGCTTAATTTCAGGCTATTGTCCATACGGGTTGCTGCAGGTTTGCAATTTTCCATTTTGAAGCGTCTAAGAATGTCCCTGATGTACTTAGACTGATTCAGCACAATTTTCTGCGTAGGTATGTCAAATTTGACCTCAATTCCAAGAAAATAGCTCAATTTTCCAAGATCTTTCATCTCAAACTTGCTGAAGAGATCTGATTTCATCTGTTTAAGTGGCTCCTAGTCACTTGTAGTTATTATTAGGTTGATCACTCCCTTCTTGAGCTGTTTCACATATATACTCTGATCTGCAGTGCTACATATGAGCCCAATTTCCTCTAGATATGTGTCAATCTTGTTATACCATGCTCTGGGTGCCTGCTTAAGCCCATACAACGATTTTCTAAGTTTGCACACCTTATGGGGGCTTTTTGGATCGGTAAATCCTTCTGGTTGCTCCATATATACAGTTTCTTGCAAATCCCCACTTAGAAAGGCTGTTTTGACGTCCATTTGGTGTAGATCTTGACTGTGTACAGCTGCCAGGGCTAGAACTGTCCTAATAGAGTTAAACTTGGCAACCGGAGCAAATGTTTCCTTAAAGTCTAGTCCCTGGATCTGGGAATAGCCTTTAGCTACCAATCTAGCCTTGTACTTTTCAACGGCACCATTTGAGGTTATCTTGATCTTGTAGACCCATCTACATCCTATTGGCTTTCTCCCATTTGGTAAATCTACCAGTTCCCACGTTTTTGCCTTGATCAGTGATTGGTACTCCTCCTGCATGGCTTGCTGCCACTTAGTAGCATCTGGACCTTGCATTGCCTGTTCCAGATTCTGAGGTTTGGCACATAAGGCAAGATAAGCTTCTTCATGATCATTGGATGTCTGCCACCAGGATCCAGGGGCATTTCTTATTCTGGTAAATCTCCTAACTGGGATAAACTGTTCTGATCTGGAACTGGTAGAAGTATCTTCCATCTCTGGCTGGATTTGGTACGTATCTTCTTCATTTGTGTTGATTGCATCATCAGGCAGCTGGCCAATGATTTCTGTGGCTTTCTGATCTGAATTCTCCTCAAATACAACGTCCCTGCTCTTGAACAGCTTCTGAATTTTGCCATCATACACTCTATACCCTTAAGTATCTTCACAATACCCAAGAAAGATCCCTTTTCTACTCTTTGGTTCCAACTTTAAGCGTTTTTTGTCAGGGATGTGATAAAAAACATCACTGCCAAAGATCCTGAGGTGCTGGAGATCTGGTTCTTTGCCTGTATATGCTTCAAAGGGTGTAGAATCGCGTAGTGCTGTTGTTGGGCATCTGTTCTTGATGTATACAGCGGTAGCAACAGATTCAGCCCAAAACTTGTAGTCCATTCCCTTATCATGTAGCATAGATCTTCCCATCTCTACTATTGTTCTATTTGCACGTTCTGCTTCTCCATTTTGCTGTGGAGTATGAGGAACTGTGGTCTGTTGAAGTATACCAGTAGACAAGCAGTATTTTGCAAACTCCTTTGAGCAGTATTCTCCTCCATTGTCACTTCATAGTACCTTCAATTTACACCCAGTTTGTGTTTCTGCCATGTTCTTGAAGTGCTTAAACGTCTCTAAAGCTTCATCCTTTGTTTTGAGGAAGTACACCCATGTATATCTTGTCTTGTCATCAATAAACGTCATAAAGTATCTCTTGGCTCCAAAGGACAGTGTTCTCATGGGGCCACATATGTCTGAGTGTACAATAGCCAATATTTTGGTGGTATTGATGCCTTCTGAGCTCTTGAAACGTTGCCTAGCTTGTTTGCCATATGAACATCCCTTACAAACATTCAATTTGATCCGAATTGAGTATTTTAGGCCCAAAACAAGCTGATTTCTCACCAATTGGCTCATTTTCTGTTCCCCTATGTGTCCTAGCCTCCTATGCCACGTCTCCCAGTTGGTTTCATCAGTTTCAGCAATGTTGACATACTCAGGTACAATGATCTTGCATTGTAACTTGTATATATTGTGATCTCTGATTCCCGAAGCTAATTTTTGTCCATTCTCACTCAATATTGAGCAGCTCAGCTTAGTAAAAACAAATTTCAGTCCCTGAGTAGTTGCTTTACTGACTGAGAGTAGGTTCTTAGCTATTCCAGGTACATAGAGTATGTCAGTCAGTTTTGCCGTTGTTGCCCCTGAGTTATCACTCATATTTAGTTGTACAGACCCACTGGCGGTAGCTTCCAATGCAGAGTTATCTCCCAGATAAGCCTTTCTTACGGGAATAGTCTTTAAGTTGCTGAACCAATCCTTTATACCACAAATATGCTGTGATGCTCCAGAGTCAATATACCATTCATTACTTTGGTTACTTGCACTCTCTTGTACAGTGACAAATAGCTGTTCATCAGTAGTTATATGGTTTGCCTGCTCTAGTTTCTGTTTTTTGTCTGCTTGTTTCTTCTTGCATTCTCTTGCCCAGTGTCCTGGCTTCTTACAGTAGTTACAGCAGCCAGGTTTTCTTCGGTTTTGTTGCTTTCCCTTCTTTTCTGTATGCCTTTTTGAACTGAATAAAGCATTATCTTCAATTTTCTCTGCTTGGTCATTACGTCTGAGTTCTTCATGGAGAAGTCTTCCTTTGACATAGTCTAAAGTCAAGTTGTCTTCTCTGCTTTCAAAAGAAAGTATGAGTGGCTGATACTTGTCTGGTAGGCTGCAAAGCAGACAGAGTATCTTTTCTTCATCATCTACACCAGCATTAATACTGTAAAGTTCTTCTGCAAGTGTCTCCATTCTGGTAATGAGTTGTAGCATGTCATCATCTGGCTTTTTTCTCATGTTGAAGAACTTTTGTTTCAAATAAAGCTTGCTTGATACTGACTTTGCTCTAAAGATCATCTCTAAGGATTCCCATTCTGCTTTGGCAGTATTTGAGGCATGGATTTGTCCAATGAAGGAGTCTTGCACATTGATGCATATTGCATTGAAGGCCTTTCTCTCCTTCTCTTGAAACTTCTCCATATCTTCTGCTGTTTCTTTGGGCTCAACTTCCTTTCCTGTTACTATGTTCCAAAGCTTTCTTTCCTCAAGGTGGATCTGCATCTTGATTCTCCAAAGTCTGTAGTTCTTCCCATCAAACCTCTCCTTTACAGGGAAGATGTTGGTATTGCTTTGTTTGCTGGTAGAAGTCATCTTTAGAATAGATTAAGGCAATCGGGGCTCATAACCTGTTGCAATTTAAGAAGTGATTTGGATATAAGGAACTTATCAAGAAATAGTGATAATAGTTGAACTGTTGTTTATTAATAAAGAAGCTCAGTATTTATACCTTTGTAGAAGTAATACAGCTGCAACACTAAGTAGGGAGGGTTTCTCAATATTCAGGAGCATTCTGTAACAGTTTCAGGGTTAGTACATAATGTTTGGTAATAGTGCTAATTTGATCCTGACTATAGGGGAATAATCATAAGATCATATATCTGGAGAAAGTGGCAAAGTTAAGGCAGTAAATGAGTCCTACAGTGACTAAGACTAGCCTAGAATTGTTAAGTAAATTTTTAGCTGCTGAATGATACCAAATAGTCCAATATTTCAACACTCCCCCTCAAGTACATTAGGCTACCAACTACTGATTGATAGGGAACGTTTTGGTCCATATTTGAGCCATTTTCATCTATAACTGGCTGAGATTTGCTTAATTTCAGGTCATTGTCCATAGGGGTAGCTGCAAGTCTGCAATTTTCCAATTTGAAGCATTCAAGAATGTTCCTGATGTACTTAGACTAACTCAGCACAATTTTCTGTGTAGATATGTCAAATTTGACCTCAATTCCATGAAAATAGCTCAATTTTCCAGGATCTTTCTGCTCAAACTTGCTGAAGAGATCTGATGTCATCTGTTTAAGTGCCTCTTGGTCACTTGTAGCTATAATTAGGTTGTCCACATAATGAACTAGGATGATCACACCCCTTTTGAGCTGTTTCACGTACATAGTGTGATCTGCAGTGCTACAAGAGAACCCAATTTCCTCTAGATATGTGTAAATCTTGTCCTACCATGCTCTAGGTGCCTGCTTAAACCTCTACAACAATTTTCTAAGTTTGCACATATTATGGGGGTCTTTTGGATGGTTAAAACCTTCTGGTTGCTCTAAATATATAGTTTCTTGCAGATCACCATTTAAAAGGCTGCTTTGATGTCCATTTGGTGTAGATCTAGACTGTGTACAGCTGCCAGGGCTAGAACTGTCCTAATGGAGTTAAACTTGGCAACTGGAGCAAATGTTTCCTTAAGTCTAGTCCCTGGATCTGGGAATAGCCTTTGGCCACAAATCTAGCCTTTTACTTATCAATGGCACCATTTGGGGTTATCTTGATCTCGTAGACCCATCTACATACTATTGGCTTTCTCCCATTTGGTAAGTCTACCAGTTCTCACCTTTTTGCCTTGATCAGTGATTGGTACTCCTCCTGCATGGCTTGTTGCCACATAGTAGCATCTGGACTTTGCATTGCCTGCTTCAGATTCTGAGGTTTGGCACATAAGGTATGATAAGCTTCTTCATGATCATTGCATGTCTGCCACCAGGATCTAAGGACATTTCTTATACTGGTAGATCTCCTAACTGGGATAATCTGTTCTGATCTGGAACTGGTGGACGTATCTTCTGTATCTGGCTGAATTTGGTATGTATGTTCTACATTAATGTTGATTGCATCATTGGGCAGCTGGCCAATGATTTCTGTGGCTTTCCAATCTGAATTCTCCTCAAATACAATATCCCTGCTCTTGATCAGCTTCTGAGCTTTGCCATTATACACTCTATACCCTTTAGTATCTTGACAATAACCAAGAAAGATCCCTTTCCTACTCTTTGGTTCCATCTGTTACAAGTCTTGGTATAAGAGTTGTAGAGGAATAGGGAGTTTAGCTCGTATTGTATTCACTAAAACTTGAACTGATTTTTATTGAGGCTCCAGCAGCTCCTCATATACATTTTGCCAGATCAATTGCTGACTAATTGTATTTCCTAATGTAGGTTGTGGCTGATGACTCATCTGATTGCATCATCATCACCCAATAAGATCCTACTTAATATATCTATTTCTGTCTGATAAGGATCTGCTGATTCATTTGCTGACTAATGCTACTGATTTAATAGATAATACTGATATACTGATAACCTAAACATATACTAATTGATTTGACTAAAAACTGATCTAACTTAAACATTCAAGCAGCAGATCATAACATTCTCCCCTACTAAAGTTGAGAGGGTTCTCCTGAATCTCTTTTTTTGTGATACCAATATCTTGATGGTTCAATATTATCAGCAAGTCTTGCAAGCTTGAGTCTGTCCCTATACACTAAGTCTTCCCGGATATTGCCTTGTTTGTGCACCAGTTGGTAAGTTACAAATGAACATTCTCTGATGATCTTGAATGGCCCTGTCCATTGTGGCTCAAACTTCTTCCGAGTGTTGTTTCTTAGCAATACAAAGTTCCCAACTGTCAATGCTTCTGGTGCTATAGTCTTATCAAATCTCTGCTTCATCTTTTCTGCACTTTGAGATACTTTGGTCTGAGCCTCTTGACATCTTTGTTCCATTTGCTGGTGTCAACTTGGCTGACTGAGTTCATCTTCTAAGGTGTCTGCAAGCTTTGGTTGTGTGAGATCTCCTGGAATCCTTGGTTCACATTCATACACTAAGTAAAATGGTGATTGCTGGGTGGTGTTGTGTACTCTGACTCTGCATGCAAAGAGTGCTTGGTCTATATACTCATCCCATCTACTGACAACTCCATTTGCATACTTTGTGAGCATTTTTCCAAATAATCCATTAAACCACCCAGTGACTCCATTAGTTCTGGGGTGATATGCCGAGGTTTTCAAGTGTCTGATCTGCTGCACTTCCAGGTAAGCCTCTAATGTCTTTGCCATAAAGTTTGCTCCTCTATCAGATAAGATCTCCACAGGGCATCCAAACTTCATAAGGATCTCATGGTAAATGAAACTTGCAACTTCTTGTTCACTGGCTATTGGTACAGCTTTAGCAACTGGCCATTTAGTGGCATGGTCAATTGCTACTAGGATCCACGGTTGCATTTCCTGGTAGTTGGCAGTCTTCCAATAAAGTCAATTCCCCATCTCTCAAATGGTCTTACAGGCTCCAAAGGGAAGAGTTTGGCAATTCTTTGTGGCTGGCCTTGATCAATTTGGCAGTTTGGGCATGTTTTCACTAGCTTCTCAATATCCTGTTTCATTCTGGGCCACCATGCTCTGGCTTTCACAAGGCTATAGGTTCCTTCAATCCCAAGATGTCCATATCCATTGTGTAGCTTATGTATTAAATCCAGGCAAGAAACATAAGGGCAATAGGCAATAGGGCTTCCATCAACAACTTGGTAGAGTGTTTCATCCTGTACTACAAATTTGCTGGCTTCATCACGGATTATCTTCTTGATATCTTCATCCACCTCTTTAGGAATGGCTTGGTCCTCCAAGTACTTTGGTAATAGGCTAGGCCAATCTGATTCATGCACCAAGTTGAGTTGTGCAACTTGATCTAATCTTGATAAGGCATCAGCAACCGTGTTGTTTTTTCCAGGGCAGTATACAATCTCCAGGTCAAATTGCTGAATGTATTCACTCCATCTTGTCATTCTTCTAGAGAGTACCTTCTGAGTAAATATATACTTGAGGAAGGCATGATCAGTCTTCACAGTGCATTTGACTCCTTCAATATAGCATCTCCATATCTTCAAACAGTGTATTATAGCAAGCATCTCCTTCTCATGGACTGGATAGTCTTGCTCTGCTGAGTTCAGTTTCTTGGATTCAAAGGCAACAGGGTAGTCCTTTCCCTAGTGTTCTTGGCTCAGCACTCCACCAATTGCATAATCTGAAGCATCTGTGCACAGAGTGAACTCTTTTCTGAAGTCTGGTATTCTTAAGCTTGGCAGCTTAGCAAGTTCATTCTTGAGCATCTGGAAGGCAGTCTCACAAGCTATGTCCCACTTGTAGGTATTGTCTTTCTTGGGGATATCAGTTAAAGGGGCTGCAATACCTGCAAAACACTTGACAAATCTCCAATAATAGGAAACCATTCCAAGGAATGATCTGAGTTCTGATATGCTATGGGGCTGCTTCAAATTCTTGATAACTTCAAACTTCTTAGGGTCTAAGGTCACTCCTGTGCTAGTGACTACGTGTCCCAGGTATTCAATGTGTTCTTTGAAGAATTCACACTTGGCTAGCTTGCCATATAGCTTGTTCTCTCTTAGTTTCTTCAAGACCTTTTCAGTGTGAACCATGTGATCCTTTTCTGTCTTGCTGTATATCAATATGTCATCCAGGTAGATTATCACAAACTTGTCTAAGTACTCCTGAAAGACAGTCTGCATCAGTGTCATGAATATTGCAGGGGCATTAGTGAGGCCAAAACTCATGACTAAGTACTTGTAATGTCCATATCTGGTCCTGAATGCTGTCTTAAGGATGTCTTCTGGCTTCACCCTAATCTGGTTGAATCTTGCTGAAAATAGTGGCTCCATTAAGTTGGTCCAAAAGCTCATCAATCCAAGGTATGGGGTACTTATTCTTGACGGTAACTGAGTTTAGGGCACTGTAGTCATTGCACATCCTAAGTGTTCCATCCTTCTTTTTCACAAAAAGCACTGGTGCTCCCCAGGGTGACTTGCTAGGCCTGATGTATCCTTGCTCCAATAGCTGATCAATTTGTCTCTTCATTTCCTCCAATTCCAATGGACTCATTCTGTAAGGTGTCTTGCTCACTGGAGGGCTATCACATGTGTCAATGGCATAATTCATGTCTCTGACTGGTGGTAGGCTTACAAGCTCATCTGGAAACACATCTGAATATTTCTTCAAGAGTGTCTGGACCTGCTGGGGTGCTGGGGTAGAGGAATCCTCCTGTAAAACCGCCATGAGGAACATCTGAGTAACTTTTCTAAGAGCTCTACAGAACTGGGTCTTGCTAAGTTCACTTGTCTCACACATACTGGAATTGACCAAGTTGAAATCCAGCCTGGCAGGTAATAGCTCATAGGTCTTGTTGTCTTTTTGGATCTGAGTAGCATGGGTTCTCCAGTTGATTGATGGATTACGGCAAAATAGCCAGGTTTTTCCAAGTACAAGGTCAAACTTGCAGTTCCCTAATACATAAGCCTGTAGGTCTTCTTCACAGTCATTGATCTACATTCTTACTGGCTGAGTAATACGGTTGATTATGTGAGAGTTCCCATCAGCTGTTGAGACTGAAGTTGATTTGGTAGGTTCTGAGTTGATCCCAGCTTTCAGAGCAAATTGCTCTGACATGTATTCATGCAATGCTCCTGAGTCAATAATGATCTTGGCAGGTACTCCATTTATTACTCCATTCAGGTATAATAGCTTTCCTGAGTTTGAGGTCATCTGGGATAGGTATTTTTCTATCATGTGGAAGGTGAGTTCTGAGTCTTCTTCAAGTTCATCCTTCATGTTACTATGCTCCATGGCCTCAATACGGTTAAAGGTTCTTGATGGCTTGTGTCCATTTCTTCTCTGAGGGCAGTACTTTGCAATATGTCCTTGCTGGTGGCAATTTAAGCAAAGTCCTTTCTTCTTACATTCTTCCAAGGCAGCATTCTTCTGCATAGCATCTATTTCCATTGGTACTGCTTCTGACTGTCTTCTTTCATAATGATTGTAACCTTTCTGATTAGTCATTGTAGGCTTCCCAACTCCAAACATAGCTGAGTCATAGTCAATGGCAATCTTGATGGCTTTTTCAATAGTCTGAGGTCTTCAATAACTCACTTCCTTACAAGTTCTTTCTTTTAACCCATCAATAAAGTATTCAACTTGATCCAGGGGGTCCATTCTTTCAATTTGTCCAAGTAGACATCTGTACTCATAGATATATTCTTGAACCATTCCTTTCTGTCTGAGTGTCTTTAACTTCCTTCTTAGTAGTGTCTGTTGGTGTGGAGGTTCAAAAGCATCCTGAATTTCCAACACAAACTCATCCCAGTTAGAGATTGTAGAGCATCCCATCATAGTGGCTGACCTGATCTTGTTGTGGTACCACTGTAAAGCTGCATCTGCCAGGTAAGAAGCTGCATAATGCAACTTGCTTTCTGGAGCAATTCCTTTAGCTTTAAAAGCTTCTTCAATCTGAAAGAGCCAAGTCCCCAGGTTTTCATTGACTCTGCCATGGTACAGGCTGACCTTCACACTAAAGTTGCTCTTAACAGGGCATTGCTGGTTCAGTGCCATGGTAGTCATTCTTGGTTGCTGTTGGCTGAGGATCGGGAGTAACTGTTGCCGTTGGGCCAGGATTTGCTGCATGGAATTCTTCCATTCTTGATTGTGTGACATCTTGAGGGTGGTTTCTTCTTTCTTCAGGAGGGAGGTTTCTGGTTATTGCTGCTACCAATGCTACAAGTCTTGGTATAAGAGTTGTAGAGGAATAGGGAGTTTAGCTAGTATTGTATTCACTAAAACTTGAACTGATTTTTATTGAGGCTCCAGCAGCTCCTCATATACATTTTGCCAGATCAATTGCTGACTAATTGTATTTCCTAATGTAGGTTGTGGCTGATGACTCATCTGATTGTATCATCATCACCCAATAAGATCCCACTTAATATATCTATTTCTGTCTGATAAGGATCTACTGATTCATTTGTTGACTAATGCTACTGATTTAATAGATAATACTGATATACTGATAACCTAAACATATACTAATTGATTTGACTAAAAACTGATCTAACTTAAACATTCAAGTGGTAGATCATAACACATCTTTGAGCGTTTTTTGTCAAGGATGTGATAAAAGTTATTACTGCCTAAGATCTTGAGGTGCTAGAGATCTGCTTTTTTGCCTGTATATGCTTCAAAAGGTGTAGAATCACGTAGTGCTATTGTTGGACATCTTTTTTTGATGTATACTGCAGTAACAACAGACTCAGCCCAAACTTGTAGTTCATTTGCTTATGATGTAGCATGGATCTTCCCATCTCTACTATTGCTCTATTTGCACGTTCTACTACTTCATTTTGCTGTGAAGTATGAGGAACTGCGGTCTGTTGAAGTATTCCAGTAGACAAGCAGTATTTTTCAAACTCCTTTGAACAGTATTCTCCTTACTGTCACTTTGTAGCACCTTCAATTTATACCCAGTTTGTGTTTCTGCCATGCTCTTGAAGTGCTTAAGCGTCTCTTAAGCTTCATCCTTAGTTTTGAGGAAGTACACCCATGTATATCTTGTTTTGTCATCAATAAACATTAATAAGTATATCTTGGCTCCAAAGGACAGTGTTCTCATAGGGCCACATATGTCTGAGTGTACAATAGCCAATATTTTGGTGGTATTGATGCCTTCTGAGCTCTTGAAATGTTGCCTAGCTTGTTTGCCATATGAACATATCTTACAAACATCAAATTTGATTGGAATTGAGTATATTTCGCCCAAAACAGGCTGATTTTTCACCAATTGGCTCATTTTCTGTTCCCCAATGTGTCCTAGCCTCCTATGCCACGTCTCCCAGTTGGTTGCATCAGTTTAGGCAATGTTGACATACTCAGGTACAATGATCCTGCATTGTGACTTGTATATATTGTGATCTCTGATTCCCAAAACTACTTAGTGTCCATTCTCACTCATTATTAAGCAGCTCATCCTAGTAAAAACAAATTTCAGTCCCTGAGCAGTTGCTTTACTGACTGAGAGTAGGTTCCTAGCAATTCCAGTTAAGTACAGTACTTCAGTGAGTCTTGCTGTTGTTACCCCTGAGCTATGGCTCATATTTAGTTTTATAGACTCACTTGCGGTGGGTTCCAGAGCTGAGTTATCTCCCCAAAAGACCTTTCTTGCGGGAATAGTCTTTAAGTTGCTGAACTACTCTTCTATGCCACAAATATGCTGCAAGGCTCCAGAGTCAATATACCATTCATTACTTTATTTGCTTGCACTCTCTTGTACGGTTAGAAATAACTGTACATCAGTAGTTATATGGCTTGCCTGCTCTAGTTTCTGTCTTTTGTCTGCTTGTTTCTTCTTGCATTCTCTTGCCCAGTGTCCTGGTTTTTTTACAATAGTTGCTGCAACCAGGTTTTCTTTGGTTTTGTTGCTTTCCCTTCTTTCATGAGTGCCTTTCTGAACTGAATAAAGCATTGTCTTTGATTTTCTCTGCTTGATCATTATGTCTGAGTTGTTCATGGAGAAGTCTTCCTTTGACATAGTCAGAAGTCAAAATGTCTTCTATTTGACAATATGTCCAATGAAGTAATCTTGCACATTGATATATATGGCATTAAAGGCCTTCCTCTCCATCTCTTGAAACTTTTCCACTTCTTCTGCTGTTCCTTCAGGCCAAACTTCTTTTCCTGTTACTATATTCCAAAGCTTCCTTTCCTCAAGGTGCATCTGCATCTTGATTCTCCAAAGTCTATAGTTCTTTCCATCAAACCTCTCCTTTACCAGGAAGATTTTTGTGTTGTTCTGTTTGCTGGTAGAAGTCATTGTTAAAATAGATTAAGACAATTGGGGCGCATACACTGTTGCAATTGAAAATGATTTGGATATAAGGAATTTATCAAGAAATAGTGATAATAGTTGAATTGTTGTTTATTATTAAAGAAGCTCAGTATTTATTCCTTTGTAGAAGTAATACAGCTGTAACACTAAGTAAGGAGGGTTTCTCATCACTCAGGAGCATTCTATAACAGTTTCAGGGTTAGTACATAATGGTTGATATTAGTGCTAATTTGATCCTGACTATAGGGGAATAATCATGAGATCATAGATCTGAGGAATGTGGCAAATTTAGAGCTATAAATTAGTCCAAAGTGACCAAGACTAGTCCAGAATTGTCAAGTATATTTTTAGCTGCAGAATGATAGCAAATAGCCCAAAACTTCAACAATATCTCCATTGGAGATACCCCAGCCATCAGCAAGATAGCCAGCTTTTCTGGGAACAGTATTTCTGTCAAATGTGTGAGATCCAGGGGACCTTCCCAATAACTCATACACATTGTTATTACACAAGCACTAACACTAAGACTATCATCTTTCCACAGAGAGAACATACAGAAGTCAGTATGCAATTGCAGCAAAGTTGGCTAGCTATAGACCATCAGCCAGAATATGTAATTAATTGCAAACTAGAAAACTTATGATAGAGTGTATCTGTGGGAGCAAAAGCTTTTCACTCCAAGCAAGGCATTTGCTTTCAACATATTCCCTTTACTGATGACCAAGTTGTACATGGGGCATTTCAAGATAAACTAAACCTTTGAAATACCAGAGAAATGTGAAAAAATTGGCAAGATATTGCAAAGTATTTACTAGCCTAAGTACTTTTCATGGGCTCCAATTAGCATTCATATGCATATGCAACAATGCAAGTGCAAGGACTGGATGAGTTGGACATATGTTCATTTTAGTGGCCTTCTGAAGCCTTTTCTACTAAGAGTACATTTGAAGTATTGGCAGTCATTAGTGGACATTGTGGCAACATTTTTCCCAAAGCAGATCACTAATACCAACTTGAAACATCTGAAGCTTTTGTGCAAAGAGTGTGGGATTGGATTTGAGTGACTATACTACCAAAATTGAGCTGAAATTATAGATCTCTGCCACTACTGTATCTATTTGCCACTCAATCTTGCTTTGTGTGTTGAGAATATTGAACCTTACTACATATTTTGGGAGCTTTCTATGGAGAGGATGTGAGTGGAGATAGGAAGAAAAGTCAAGTTGCACATACTACTATATCACAATCTCATCAGGAATATTACCTTCAGGTCCATCATGGATGTGATGAGTTGGTACCTAGAGGACAGCTAGGAAGAGCTGGGAAAAACTTAGGACAGATGTACACATAGGGACACCTATAACTACAGAATTAAGAAGCAAAGCAGCCCTAATGTGTGGGTGATCAGGTGAGTAATGCAAAGCTGGGTTGGGTGCAACAAGCAACTTATTTTTATTAGGAAAACTCTATCATGGTATGCCAGATTTCTCTTGGTCACAAGCCAGTTTCTACAGCACTTCAATATAGAATTCCCACAAGCAAAAGTCAGAACACACCTATAAGGGGAGTAGAATCCAGCAGGGAGAAGGAATATAACAGACTTGTTCTGTTGGATAGAGCCACATTGAGCCATGAATGCCAATTGATGCCGTAGTGTGCCAAGGAGACCGGGTAAGCCTATACTTGGCCACAGAGTGTGAAACATAGCTCTGCATCTTCATGAAAAGTGGCTCCTGTGTTTCACCCTTGGTGCTGGAGAAAATGCATTTTTTGACCTTTTGTTGGATCAACATTGTTCAGGATGTGTGAGAGCACAGAACAACTGAAGACATGCATCTGATACTCAATACCCATGGTACTCTGAATCTAGCTCCAACAGCTTGTAGCATGTCACAAAACGGTGAATTGGTACTGTAGCATTACACTGAACTGGCTGTAGGCCACCATACTGCAGCATAATGCCCTCAATGGCTTGCAAAGAAGCTGTCAAAATACCTTCAACTTTTCTGCAGTATAAGGCAATTGGATGTACTGGCTAGTTAGATCCACTTAAATATGAGTAGCATAAACTACGACCACACCAATGCCATGCCACTCTTGGCAAAACACCATACAAACTCCACCATATTTTATCAAGTTTATTTGGCTATATAATTAGCAAAATGCCATTGTGATCCCATCAAAAGATCATATAGATGGTCATTAAATCAAAGCTGCTGGTACTATTGCAGTCTTCTGATGGAATCTTGATGGCTTGTCTGGATTGGATATATCAGGCTCTATATTTAAATATCAGCCCTGAAGTAGAACATATATAAAGCACTTATAGTGCCAGATGGTACTAGTGGACCAAGATAGTGCCATGCAATTTTGTGACATGTTATAAGGCACAGGAGCTAGATTCAGAGTGCCATGCATATTGAGTACCAGATGCATGTCTTCAATTCTTTTGTGCACTTACACATCCTGTATATCATTGACCTAAAAAAAAAGGTCAAAAAATGGATTTTCTCCTACACAATGGGTGAGGCACAGGGGCTGCTTTGCATGAAGATGCAGAGCTATGCTGCACACTCTGGGGCCAAGTATAGGTGCACCTGGCCTCCTTAGCACACTATGGCATCATTTGGCACTCATGGCTCAATGTGGCACTATTCAATGGAAAAAGTCTAATGTGTGGAAAATTGCCAAAACCTCTTCTGTAGCCGTTTTAAAGATCCCCTCAAGAAAGCACATTTGAACTGCAACTTATGGAAAACTAAAATGCAAAAAGTTGAATCTTTGCGGCATTCCTGTGACAGATTCCAAAGACAAATGAGACTATCTGGAGTTTATGATGAGCATATATTACTTCTCATTTTCTTTCAAACTTTCCACACCAGCTACATAGTAATATTCTTATTGTCAAAGCATGCAACCTTGCATGTTCTTATGACAAGATCTCAGAGGTATGTACATTTGCTATCACCATGTCCACCACTGTTAGCCAGACTCAGGCAGCTTTACTCAAGATCCAGCAGCAACCAAACAATAGACCAATAATATGGCCAAGGAGAATTGAACAACTGCTAAGCACTGTGAGCTTCACAGAAAATGCTGTCCTTCTGCCAGTGAGTGCAAAGGCATTGCCAAGGAGTCAGACAAGTTGGGGAACACTTGAGAGAAGCAGTAATGCATCAAACTGATAATCCATAGGCTAATGATCAATGCTTTAGATGTAGAAAGAAGGGACATAGATCACATCTCTGTCCTAAGCAGAATTCTACAGCATTGACAAAAATTACTCAGATCCCAGATGATCATTCAACCAATGATATGAGAGGGTATGAGGAAGCATTGAAGGCCTTACATCCCAAGATTATTGGAGCTTCTTTGAGTTACCAGCTAAAACTGTAACTATCCCCAAAAAGAAACAACCTATCACACAGCTAAAAGCCATAGAGGTGCCACTCCCCTCAATGGCCAATTGTATGTACTACTACTGGATATTGGATTATCCAACTGTATGCATCACCTAACATAGTCAAAGAACCCAACTTGGCAATTGAAAAATAATCAAGAAATATAATACTTAAAACTAAAGACCTCGCAGCCCCAAGAATTGGTGTCACTAACCTAATCAGCACACACAGTAGCTCATTAACTGCAATACATCAAATGGAGGTTATGGATATTCCAAATGGACATCAGGTAGTCATTGGTCTTGACACCTTCACCAATCTTGGCTTTCATGTAGGCAGACTACCAGTTTCATATCCTGGAATCACTGAATTGCCACTATCCCTGATGCACAAGATTACAGACATTATCTCACACCTATCAGAAGATGAACAGTCATCTCCAACTTTTAGATATACTCTCAATCAGTCAAACCAGACATTCAGCAAGCCATAGAAGGAAACCAAGGCATTCCAGGGAGAAGTTCCAGTACTATTGCAGAATCAAATGTACTAGGAACCCAACCTGGTGAGTCAACATGGAGGAAGTAATACAAAGTTCTGCCTTCCCATCAGCACTTAGCTGATGATATAGTTCCAAAAGGTACTAATAATGGGATTATCACACAAGCCCTTGTCAATAGAACATTAAACAGCCCATTGACACATGTACTAAGAAGGATGGTAAAGAAAATCTAACCCTGATGAAACCTTGCTTAGACCCCAGACATCTGATCAACTTCTCCAAGTTGACAGATTTTTGACTCCAAGGATCCAGGATATCTTTTCCTCACTATTAGAAGCAAAAGTATTTTTCATGTTGGACTTGAAGGATGCATATCACCAATTCCAGAACCATCCTGACTATCAGCATCCTACTGCCTTTACTTTGTATAATACACAATAGATGTTTCAGGGAGCTCCCTTTGGCCTAAAGACACTTACCTGCAGGCTCCAGGGAGTCCTGACTTTTGTACTCAGAATGTACCATATACATTAATATTTATTGATGATGTTAACATATTTTCCACAAACCATGATCATCATGCTGCTCATGTCACTGATGTAATCAGCAAACTGGCCACTACTGGTCTGATTCTAGATGCTGTAAAGTGAAGTCTTGTCTGCCACAAAATTAGTCTGCTTGGACTTAAAGTCACAACAGCTGGCCACCTACCAGACCCTTTCCAACTGGTCAATATGTAGGGAACACATAATACTCATGTCCTCATTGAGTGCCCCTTTGAATGCATTACACCATAGCCCTGATCTTTCTGCAGCCTAGAACAAGACTCATGACAAGGCCTTTGAGTTGATTGGCAAACTGCCTCCACAGGTACCCACCTTATCCTTCCAAGACTTTACTAAGCCCTTTGTAGTTGCAACAGATGTATGTGATGTTGTGTTAGGAGATGTGGTAATGGAGAGTACTCCATTACTGCAATATCTCAAAACAGATATAGCACTCATTTCTTTATTTTGCTTTTGCTATTGTAGTTCACAAATGAAGGATTAAGAAGATACAGGTTTGAAGGACAAAAGCTCAAGACCCTGACTAGCAATCTACTCAAAAATATCATGACATGCAAAAGACATAACAGCCAACACATTCTTCAAATTAGAGCTCATTTGAAGCAGTACTTAAGGAGTTATGAGCATTAGAGTCCAATTACCATATGTACCAGGCCTGTGTTGCTAAGATTATTATGGTAACTTCAGTTGCATATAACTTTTGAAGCAGCCAATCAAATCATGTAATACTCTCACAGGTGCTGCACCTATGTCTGACTTGCACCACTGCAAAATTTGGTTTTGTATCATGTGTATTGCTTGTGCATTGTTCTAAAACTTTGCTCCTTCAGCATTATCATATCTATGACTTCCCCTCCTGAAAAAAAAGAGATCCTCTCTTTCCAGAATCTCCACACTACAATGACAAATCTAAAGGTTAAAGGGGAACTCAGAATCTTCATACTAGGCAATATTAGACTTGTTCCATTGTGCCATTGATGATAGTGCCAGAAAGTGCTGTATATTTTATTATTAATTTGATATTTCAGGGTCATATGCATGACAATTTTGATCCTAAATTGGCACTGTATGGCACCATATGGCACTCTGTGGCATGATCAGGCACCATCTGGCATGCTATGGCACTATTGGGCACCATGATCAGATGGAATGATGGAACAAGTCTATTATCTCAGAGGGGATAGTGACTCTCAGATAAGGAAATATTACTACAAAAGTCATTAAGCCTAATAGGCAACAGAAGGTCAGAACACTGCTGTACAAGTGAGAAACACTGTCTACAGTATATTTTGAGTCTAAGATTGAGGATATTGGTGAAAGTAATATCTTCTATTGGTATATCAGACTCCCAATAAACTATTACTGTATTAGCATACTGGAAGTTGTTGTATATTGTTGATTAGCCTCTATATCCTAGAGCAAGCCCTAAACTAATCATATTACAACACATCAGAGCAGTCTTCTATCAGAATGAAGACCAAAATCTACCTAACTGGATCTCTTTCCAAGCCAGATCACACAACCTGCTAAGAGAAGCTACTCTGCCACCAAGAAGGAGGTACTTGCCATAGTCTTTGCTTTGACAAAGTTTCATCAGTATTTATAAGGTAACCCACTAACTCTGTACCTAGATCACCAAGCCCATGTCTGTATCCAAACTCAAGAAACTCCAACTCCCATGCTTACCAACAGACTTGATGCTCTAGTTCACTATGAATATACAGTTATTCATTGCTCAGAAATTCTCAGCATCCTGCCTGATTGCCTTTCAAAACTTTTTCCAACTCTACATAGGTAGGGACATGTGATTACTGATATAGCCAGTAATCACAAGACATCATCCAAAATAGTTTCTTAACTGGATTCAGCAACTAGGAAAATCCATCCTGCAGATGAAAGGAGAACATTGATACAGATGAGCCATATACTCTGCCATCTTGAAGCTGAATCTAGTTGAAGAAGCTATACTTGGATGTATATCACTGGTCAACTATCAAAGCTGACTGCCTAGAACTTGTCAAGTTTTGCAGAGAATTTCAGCTGAACAACATCAGCCACCATGGATCTCACCCTTTGAGTCCCATTCATGCAAGCCTTCCTATGAGTCAAATTGTAATTGGACTAGCTGATCTTTTACCACTAGTGATGATGGCAATCATTACCACTTTGTACTTATGAGTGACTGCATATGTTTTATCATCCTCAAAGCTATCCCAGTCAGGTATGCTGTCACTATTGTTCATGCACTCCTCAAGCTCTTCTGTCTTTTTGAATTTCCAAAGGTCATCAAATTGGATAATGGAACAGAACTTATGAATTGCTTGATCAAAGCCTTTGGCCAGCAGAGTGCAATTGATCACCATCTGGTCACTTCTTATCATCCCAAAGCTGCTGGATGTGCTGAAAGACATGCTCAGACCTTAGTGAGCATTGTCTGAAACTCCATCAAAGGTATCAAGAAGAACTGGGACATGTATATTCCCACTGCACTGTATGCAATCAAGATCTAAATTGTTGCTCTATATGGATCAACACCATTTCTTTGCTGTTGAGACAAAAATTCACCACTGTGGAGACTACCAGAACTCAGAGTTAGCAAATTTGAATACAAAAAAGCCGGTAAACCAACCAGAGTACCTTACCAGCATTGTCTACCTTGCTATCAATGGCAGAAGTAAAGCCTCACAACAAAAGATGACTTCAACATATGCCTGAAGGCATATGAACAGCAGCTTCCCAAATAGAAAATATGCCATGATTCTACAATAGATGCAACAATCTAAACTTGATCCGAAATATGAAGGCTCATTCTAGGTTGTTGGACATACTGCTGGAGGATCTTTTATACTTCAAGACAACACTACAGCACTCACACCAAAAAGCATTCTACCTTCTTTACTCAAGCTTTTATCTCAAGACCTAGTAGCTTCAGAATCCTGTGAAGCTGAAGCTATTGTGGACCATAATGGGGAAGAATGAAACTGCCTTTATTTAGTCAAATGGAAAGGTTGTGATGCCAAATACAACACCTGGATCCTTACACCAGCTTTGATGATGTTGCCATAATTGGTTAGCATTGGAGCTGCAGGGGAAAACAAAAGTTATCAGAAAACTCCTCTTCTGGTGGAAAGTGATGTGGTGCATCAACACTTGGTAACTTAGCCAATTCTACTGCATTAGAAGATATAGTGCCCTAACTGATTTTCCATAACCCAAACTCACCTAATGCCAGTTAAGGTTTATTTATCCTGCTTCTGAATCTATTTTTTGCTGCTACACCAGATCAGTTATCATGTGGACATTGTATCATCAACTTATGAGCTAAGTCTTCCAGAGTGATTAGTCATCTGAGATCCATCCAACCACTGAGCAGTTGCCAAGATATCAGCTGATTGATGATGCAATTGCATTTATCTTATGCACCTATTCATACAAAGATTGACTTCATTTGTTCATTCTCTTGGTACTTACTAGCCTAACTTGAACAGAAAAATATAAAAAAACTGCTAAGCCTTTTGGCTGAAAGTTGGTCTCAACAAAATTAAGAATTTAACAATTCCATTCAAGCTTCTACCCAGGCTTAGCATATCTAGTACTCCCAAGAATACCAAGTCTAGCCAGCATAGCAAACTAACTCTGTTGCCATTATGCTAAACCCAGCTATATAGAGGACCAATATTAGACCAGAGTCACTGTGCTAATATTTCAGCCACTCACTGACAATTCTAATAATCTGCACTTATTTGTCCCTTTGAATAATTTAAACCACTCAAGAGTACTATTATACTTTTCTCTTGGATACAACAATTCCCATCAGTATTAGCCAATAAGATTGGGATATGGTGGTACATGCTACTTGCCTTGTCTATACTTATGTACAGTACTCCCACTACTGAAACAAGTGGCAACATGTCACTTCTCTAGTCACAATATTCCTATGAAAAGTAATATGGACTTGTGTGTGTATCTGATCCAGATCAGCTGTCAGGATCCAGCAATAAGTCCATCATGATGCCAGCAGTGTGGAATTACTGACTGGCTACAAAATTCTATGATAAGATTGTGACAGCATTTTGTGAATTTTACTGCCAAATGAAGTAAATAACCTGATGGTGTTTGATCAGTCTTTTGACAACAATTGTATGGCATTCTGATAGTCCTAATGTGCACTTCACTTATTTGAGCTAACCTAACCAGCAATTACTTCTAAGTGGCTTATGTGGAAAGAGATTTTATGAAGCTCTGACAGCCTTATTGCAAACCTTTGCGGGCATTAAAATGGCAGCACATCAATGTACAGCCAGTTCTGTTTAATTATATCATACCAATTTACCAAGTGGTATCTGCTTTTTCTACCTCCCCTTATGCCACTCATATATTCCACTGTGAAATCACCCCTCTTTATTTGCTGACCCACCACTGCCTTGGGTATTCCACATAGATCTTGAATCAAAAAAACTATGGTCTCCTAATTGGTAACCTCTTCATAGGTGCTTACCTGCTGCAATTGGAACACTTCTATCACCATAACTTTGTGGCTTTCTAGTGTGATACTTGCAAAGTTGCCATATACCTTATGTTACTGGTAACATACACATCTTGCAATCATATGCTGGGTTACCACCACTTTTGCCTTGAATACCTCCTGAATATTCACAATGAGTTTCTTAGTAATACACCAAGCAAGATGGAATAACAAATGGATACAGTAGCAGCAGAGTTCTACATGACAACCTTGACCTTTTATAATTCAGCCAAATCAAATTGGCGCAGAATTCCCAGTTTCTTCTAGAAAGTTCTACTACATTCTAGCAACTGCTGAAATGCTCAAAATCAATGTTACACATTGGAATAATCTATCAAAGTTCCCTTTGGAGTTTATGTAGCTTCATACCATATATGGTAATTGCATGTAGCATGACCTAGTCACATTTTTGGCTGACTCTTGGCTTATCCCATGTGATGCTCTAGTCTATTCTTCACTATATTTTTATCTTGGCACACTTACTGTGCCTCACCTCAGAACCCCATCAGTACAAGTCAATATCTCTTGGCAGCCATATTACTAAAAAGTATATCTAGTTCCATCCCCCCTACATATTTCTCAGTCTGATAAACACAGGTCTTGAATAAACAGCCTTGCCTTGTTGGTCCACACCTAAGTCCTTTCCTGGTCCTTCCTTGCCTAGCTTGAAATGCTCTATGTACAACTTGGTCATTAGTACAAAGATATTGCTGAAAAGCAAATGCATTGCTCCCAGTGGAAAGCTATTGCTCAAAGAAGTACCCACTACCTTAAGTATCTCTGGTTTTCAACATGGTTTCTTGGATGAATATTTGTCACTACCAAGATGCTGCCAGGCAAAGAAATGAGAAATCTAGTTAACAGAGCTGCCCTGCTGGTGGATCAGATGGAATCTGTGGGTGTACCAAGTATTGATGAGGATTTGATAGTAAACATCCTGAGTAGCCTGACATACAGGTCATGGGGCCTTGTATTGGCCCTGGAGCCAGGAACTGAAGATTTGACCTTAAATTACATAAAAGGAAGACTCCTGGATGAAGAATCAAGAAAATCAAGCTCTGTAGTGGGGTTGCAGTGATGCCCACTGACAGATGTGCTCATTCTTATATTTCCTACTTCACTATTTCTCTACTACCCTTGTTTTAGTTTTGTCCCATTTGTCTCACCTGATCAGTACTATCCCATAAGCCAGTAGACTATTACACCTGCTTACCTTATAGCATACGCTATCCTCCACTTTATGTAAGATTACTAGCAGTAAGTGCTTCAATATTAGGCAAGTACCCATGCCAGTACCTGTGATACATGATCAACCTGTGTCACCATCCCTTCCATCTCCATACCATATATGGTATTCCTATGTTACACAGGTTTCATAGTACTGATTCATGATTGGTTGGATATGCTGTGCCTCTTGGAACCTTCCAGCACCTACTTAGAACATTCTTAGGTCATTCTGATGTCATTAAGATTTCTATTGATATCTGGAACCTTCTGGAACACCATGATTAGTAATCACTTAGCCAGTAAGTAAAGTATGTAAGGGAGGCTATCCCTCAACAATAAATCATCATCCCTTTTATCAACACACCAGTATAGTGGGGTGACAGTGACACCCACTGACAGATGTTCACATTCCTATAATTTCTACTTCCCTATTTCTCTACTACCCTTAATTCAGTTTTATCCCATTTGTCTTACCTGATCAGTACTATCTCATCAGCTGGTTGACTATCACACCTGCTTACCTATTGCATAAGTTATCCCCCACTTTATGTAAGATTGCTAGCAGTAAGTGCTTCTATATTAGGCAAGTACCTGTGACACATGATCAACCTATGTCACCATCCCTACCATTTCCATACCATATATGGCATCCCTATGTTTCACAGGTTTCAGAGAACTAATTCCTGATTGGTTGGATGTGCTGTGCCTCTCAGAACCTTCCAGCACCTACTTAGAACATTTTTAGGTCATTCTGATGTCATTAAGATTTCTATTGATATCCAGAAACTTCTGGAACACCATGATTAGTAATCACTTAGCCAGTAAGAAAAGTATATAAGGGAGGCTATCCCTCAACAATGAATTATCATCCCTTTTATCAATATACCAACTTGTTGATTAGTGTGATCACTGCCACCTGCTGCTACCTGAACTTCCAACCGCAGACCACAGGAAACTCCCAGGAAACTGTGCTGACAGCCAACTGACCTTGGAGGCACTACTTGTGAGGAATACTCAGAGTAGGTATCTTTTATTCTAATTAATTCTTTCCCAAGTTTGTTCTTGTACAGGCAAAGATACTTTGCTGTCATTGTAGCTATTGACCACAGCTGCATTCTTATCAAGTCCCTGCTGGAGGAGTTTACAGTTGTTTTTACTTTGGAAGCTTTAGTACATTGTCATCTCAAAGAATGCTGAACCCAGCACATACTTTTGTTAGGACGCCAACTAGGTTGAGGATTGTAGCTCAATAGTTCTCCCTTGACAAGCTTGTGGCTTTCTTACCCATCACATTGGAATAGAGACAGAACCCAGTATTCCTAGCAAGCTTTTGCCAGAGGCTATTGCACCCAGTGAACACCCCACACACAAAACACTTGAGAAGTGTTGGACATATCTCTCCCTTGGACTTATACACCACCACAGCACCATTAATAAGGAAGAAGTAAATGCTTAAATAAGCAATGACATCCAACAAAGAAGGTACCCTAGACCCTACAAAGGCAACAGCAACCTGTTTTGCAACTACTGTAAAAGGAAAGGACGCACATATGACTAATGTCTCAAAAAGAGAAATAATCAGCAAAAGAAGCCTGAATATGGAAATGCTGCAAAAACTGAAGATAGACTACTCATATCTGCACTAAGTATGACCTCAAAAAAGGACTCTCAGATATGGTATATTGTCACTGGAGCAAAAAGAAATTCCAATTAAGAATGTTTTCATGGGGACAATAGAAACTTGATGCAGTAGGAGAAGGAACTATACAAGTAAACTTCAGAAGCAGTGAGGAAGCTATACACTGACCTTTAAAGAAGTACTTTATGTATCAGAAATAGCCAAGAACCCATTATCTGTAGGCCAGGCCACAGCAGAAGGACATGATTCAGCTTTGACAACTCTGGATGCGTGCACACTGATCAAAATGGTGCCCATATTGCTTTGGGTATCAGATATCAGAATATATACAAGTTGACTTATATTTCATCATATCTTGAAGCCAATATAAGTGATTGTAATGAAGAAACATCAATGCTTGGCACAGGAGATTTGAGCACATCAGTTTTGATTATTTGCACTAAATGATCAAAGATCAGCTAATTGCTGGAGTAAAAACTGATCCCCCTGCTAGCTTGGAGCACTGTGAAGCCTGCATATATGGGAAACAAGTTAGACAATAGTTCAAGAGCTCTGAGTTTATCAAAGCTATGATAAAATTTAATCAATTCACTCAGATCTGTGTGAATCTATGCAAAATTTATCCTTAGGTAGGGTAAAATATTTAGTTACTTTTACTGATGAATATACAAGATACAAGTGGGTCTAACTTATGCAGAGAGAGGAAGAAGCTCTGTCGAAGTGCCAAGAGTTTAAAGCCATTGTGGAGAAAGAAACTGGTAAAAACATCAAGAAAACACACTCTGACAATGGTGGGGAATATACCACAAAACTCTTCATCCACTTTGACAAAATTCACGGAATTAAGCAAGAGACTACTGTGCCATACTCCCCACAGCAAAATGAAGTAGTGGAACATGCAAGCAGATCAATAACTGATAAAGCAAGATCTATGATCAAAAGTTATCGTATAATCTTTGGGCTGAATCAGTTGCCACAGCTGCAGATACAAAGCAAGACTGTGGCCAAAGGATACTGTCAAGCAAAAGGACTTGACTTCAATAAGACCTTGGTGCTGGTAGCCAATTTCAATTCCATCAGAATAATATTGGCCATTGCAGTCAAATGTAAGTTTTTTATATATCAAATGGATGTAAAAACTGTATTTTTTAATGGGAAACTTGATGAGGATATGCATATGGACCAGCCTGATAGGCTTGTTGACCTAGATGTCCTCCACTTGGACTGCAAGCTTAAAGAATCTCTATAAGGTCCAAAGCAATCACCAGAGCCTTGAATTGCAGGACAGATTCTTAATTGGAATCTTTGAGTTTCAAAAGGAGCAATACTGACTATAGTATCTACTATAAGCCAGATACAGCAAATCCAGTTCCAATAGCTCTATATGTGGATGATCTTATTATAGCCACCAATAACCTAGCAACATTGGAAGAGACTAAAACCAGCCTATCTAGAGAGTTCAAGATGCTCAATCTAGGAGTATTCAGTTACTACTTAGGGATAAAGTTCTTCATAGACAGAAGTACCCAGACTTTCACCCTAAGCCAATTGAAGTATATTCAAGACATACTAAAGAAGTATCAAATGGAAGACTGTAAACTGGCAGCTACCCTAATGGAGACAAACCCTAACTTGGTCAAAACTCCACCAAATCAAGAGAGCTTGATGCCATCTAAAAGCCCTGACTTCCCTTGTCAATCTATTTGCAGCAGTCTGATGCATATGATGCCTGGAGCACATCCAGATATCTCATAATTGGTGGGAGTTACCAGCCAGCATATACAGAACTATGGATCTGATCATACTGCAGCAGTTAAGCAGATTCTTAGATATCTAAAAGGAACTGCTAATGTTGGCATAAGATACACCTATTGGGACTCAGAGCAGGATCTGGAGGGATACTTTGATGCTGCTTGGGGACAAAACTTTAAAGACAGAAGCTCCACCACAGAATACCCCTTTCTTCACTGTAATGGAGCAATTTCATGAAATTCAAGAAAACAACCAACTGTAGCACTTTCCACTACAGAGGCGGAGTATATGACAGCCTGTGAGCTACAAAAGAGGCAGTGTGATCAAGGAAGCTTTTTAATGACTTAGGCTTATGTCAAAAAATGCCTATTACTTTATTTCAAGATAATCAAGGGTGTAAAAATCATGTAGAAATCCAGCTTTTCATGCCAGAACTAAGCACATAGATATTAGACGTCACCTCATATGTTAAGCCATAGAGGATAACTTAGTTAGCTTAGTTTACTGTCCGTCAGATTAAATGATTACAGACATATTTGCCAAACCATTAGATAGAGACAAGTTTGAATATTATAGGTCATAATTAGGACTAATCAGTACAAGCATTTAGCTGAGTGGGAATGTTGTAAAAATTTGTAATTCCACCTAGATATTCACCTAGCTTGGTCACTTAGATCTTTACCCACAAATCCTAGGGAATACTGAGTAATATCCTAGTTGGAATTCACTTAAAAGATTTTCACCAAAATACCAGCTACCCTGAGCATGAGAATTCTTGAAGTTGTACAAGCAGCCTCAAACTAGGTGCACAGGTTCTTGGGACCTTCCTTAACCTGTTCTATGTGTTTGTTATGCCACGACCATGTTAAAGTGTAAATACTACTTTTGCATTCAATAAATCATTAAGCAAAAACCACATAATCTACTTGTCTTCCCAATCACTTCCAGTATCTCCAAGACTCTCACAACAGGTTATGAGCTCCAAGCTGTCACTCTCTGCAATGCTTACTACTGCTATTTTTAGAATTTTTCCCTCTGCTGAAAAGTTGGATAGATCTAACTACCAAGTGTGGAAGGCAAAGATGAAGATACTGCTACAAGATAGAGGCCTTTGGGATATTGTCATGGGAGAAGAATGTCCTCCCAAGAACATGGGAGAGGAAGCCTTAAAGTACCAGAAGAAAGAACAAAGTGCCTTTAATTGCATTTGCCTTAATGTCAAAGACAAGTTGCTAATTCAATGCTCAAGAGCAGAAGAAGCAAAGAATGCCTGGAAAGCACTAGAAGACACCTACCAGTCATGTTCAGCTGCTAAGAAAGTGTATCTGGGATGAAAACTACTTACTACAAACATGCAGCCAGGAGAAGAAATGAAAAATCTGATCAACAGAATAACCCTGCTGTTAGATGAGATGGAATCTGTAGGTGTACAAACTACTGATCAGGATGTGATAGTTACCATCCTGAATTACCTGGAAGACAGGTTTTAGGGCCTTGTATCAGCCTAAGAGCCAGAACAAAAGAATTGACCTTAAGTTATATATATGGAAGGCTCCTGGGTGAAGAATTAAGAAAATCAAGTGCCAATTAAAAGGAGGAAGAAAATGCTTTAATAAGCAATGATAACCAACAAAGGACATACCCAAGACCCTACAAAGGCAAAAACAACCTGTTTTGCAACTACTGCAAACGGGAAGGATTCACTTCAGACTGGTGTCTCAAAAAGAGAGATAATCATCAAAAGAAGCCTGAATACGGAGATGCTGCAACAACTGAAGATAGACTATTCATAACTGCACAAAATATGAACACAAAAAAGGATTCTCAGATGTGGTATATTGACTCTGGAGCATCCTAACACTTTACACATCAAGAAGAACTTATTACCCAATACCAAGAAATTCCAAATAAGAAGGTTTTCATGGGTGACAATAGAACACTTGTTGCAGTGGCAGAAGGAACCATCCAACTAAACCTTAGAAGCAGTGAAGGAAGCCATACACTAACCTTTAAAGAAGTTCTTTATGTACCAGAAATAGTTTCAGCTTTGACAATTCTGGATGCAGGATCACTGATCAGAATGGTGCCCATAGTACTTTGGGTATCAGGAATCAGAATCTATACAAGCTGACATATATTCCAACATATCTGGGAGCCAATATAAGTAACTGGAATGAAGAAACATCAATGATTTGGCATAGGAGATTTGGGCACATCAACTTTGATATTTGATCAAAATGATCAAAGACCAACTAATTTCCAGAGTAAAAACTGATCCCCCAGCTTATTTGAATCACTGTGAAGCCTGCAAATATGGGAAACAAACCTGACAATCATTCAAGAGCCCTGGGTTAATAGAAACCATAAAAAAAGTAAATCTAACTCACTCAGATCTGTGTGGACCTATGTAATATATATCCTAAGGTGGGAAGAAGTATTTAATCATGTTTACTTATTTATATACAAGACACAAGTGGGTCTACTTCATGGAGAGAATGGAAGAAGCTCTGTCTAAGATCATGGAGCTTAAAGTCATGGTGGAGAGAGAAACAGGTGAAAAAATCATGAAAATATGCTCCAACAATGGTGGAGAATATACATCAACACTCTTCATCCACTTCTGCAAGCTCATGGGATAAAGCAAGTGAGTACTGTACCATACTCTCCACAGCAAAATGGAGTAGCAGAACATGCAAGCAGATCAATAATTGATATTGTAAGATTGATGATCCATGATCAAAAATTATCCAATGATTTTTGGGTGGAATCACTCACCACTACCATATACCTTAAAAATAGAAGTTATAATATAATACTTTGTGATTCTACTCCATTTGAAGCATAGTGTGGATACAGGCCAAGTGCAGAAAATCTAAGAATATTGGGGTGTACAGCATGTGCCAAGAAACTGCCCGGAAGTCAGTCAAAATTTGTGCCAAAAATTGTAAAATGCATATTTTTGGGCTACTGCAATGAGAGTAAGGCATACAGACTCTACAATACCAAAGCAAAGATGCTGATCATGTCCAATGGTGTGTTGTTTGACAAAAATTCAAACTATCTCAAAAAATGACACCAGATGATTACAAAAACCTGATCCCAAGTCCACCAAGAGTCAGGATTAAGTCAGAGCAAAACAATGAAGACTTTTTAACTCCAGATGACTCTACAGCTGTGGTTCAGCCAGAATCAGTGCCCAGGAATATCTCAGAAGTGGTCATTCCAGTATCAAATGCCCAGAGATCCAATGGGACAAGAAATAGCCCAAATTACTGTAGCAATGAGGGTACAAACTTTGCCTATGCCTATTCAATTTACATTGATGAGCCTCAAACTGTAAAAGAGGCCCTAAATAGCCCTCAGACAAAGTTTTGGAGATCTGCAATGACTGAGGAATATCAAGCCCTGATGGAAAATCAGACTTGTGACTTGTTCAAATTACCAATCAACCAAAAATTAAGGGATGCAGATGGTTGTTGAAGACAAAATACAAAGCTGATGGTACAATTGAAAGATACAAGGCAAGACTTGTGGCCAAAGGTTACTCTCAAACAAAAGGACTTGACTATACTGAGACCTTTGCACAGGTAGCCAAGTTTAATTCCATCAGATTGATATTAGACTTGTTCCATTGTGCCATTGATCATAGTGCCAGAAAGTGTTGTATATTTTGTTATTAATTTGATATTTTAGGGTCATATGCATGTCAATTTTGATCCCAAATTGGCACTGTATGGCACCATCTGGCACCCTGTGGCATGATCAGGCATCATCTGGCATGCTATGGCACTATTGGGCACTATGATCAGCTGGAATGATGGAACAAGTCTATTAGCTATTGCAGCCAAATATAAATTTTTCATAAATCAAAAGTACATAAAAGTGGCATTTTTGAACAGAAAACTTGATGACAACATATATATGGACCAGCCTGATAGGTTTGCTGACAAAGATATCCCCCATTTGGTCTGCAAGCTTAAAAAGTCTCTGTATGGTCTCAAATAATCACCAAGAGCCTGGAATTGCAAGATAGATTCTTATTTGAAATCTCTGAGTTTTGAAAGGAGTAATGCTGACTATAGTACATACTATAAGCCAGGTAGAGCTAATCCAGTTCCATTAGCCCTTTATGTGGATGATCTTATTATAGCCATCAATAACCAAGCAACATTGGAAGAGACTAAATTCAGCCTATCTAGGGAGTTCAAGATGTCTAATCTAGGAGAACTCAGTAACTACTTAGTGATTAAGTTCTTCTTAGACAGAAGTACCCATACTATCATTGTAAGCCACTCCAAGTATATTCAAGATATTTTAAAGAAGTATCAAATGGATGACTGTAAACCAGTAGCTACCCTAATGGAGACAAACCTTCACTTGGTCAAAACTCTACCAAATCAAGAGAGCTTGGTGCCATCTGAAAGCCCTGACCTTCCTTATCAATCTATGGCTGGTAGTCTGATGTATATCTTGCTTACAACACATCCAGATATCTCATATTCAGTGGGAGTTGTCAGCCAGCATTATTAGAACAATGGATCTGATCATATTGCAGCAGTAAAACGTATTTTTAGATACCTAAAATAAGCTGCTGATAACTATTTAAGATACACTTAGATGGATTTAGAACAGGATATTGTGGGATACTCCAATGCTGATTGGGGACAAAATTTGGAAGACAGAAGATCTACCACAGGATACACCTTTCTTTACTGTGAAGGGCAATTTCATTGAGCTCAAGGAAGCAACCAACCGTAGCACTTTCTACCACAGAGGCAGAGTATATGGCAGCCTGTGAGCTACAAAAGAAGCAATGTGGTTAAGAAAGCTTTTTACTGATTTAGGGCTATGTTAAGACACACCTATTACTCTATTTCAAGATAGTCAGGGATGTATACAATTAGATAGAAATACAGCTTTTTATTCTAGAACTAAGTATGTCAATATCAGACATCATTTCAGTTGTGAAGCTATAGAGAAAAACTTAGTTGGCTTAGTTTACTGTCCCTCAGATGAAGTGATTGCAGACATATTGACCAAACCATTAGCCAGAGACAGGCTTGATTATTGTAGGTCATAATTGTTGTAAAGATTTGTAATTCCACATAAATATTCACCTAACTTAGTCACTTAAATCATTACCTTCAAATCCTAGAGAAACTGACCAAATTCCTTGCTGGGATTTACTTAAAGTATTTTCACCAAAATTCCAGGTACCCAGAACATGAAAATTCTCAAAGTTGTTCAAACAGCCTCAAGCTTTGTACACTTGTTCTTGGGATCTTCCTTAACCTAACCTATGTGCTTGTAATGCTAAGACTGGGTAAAAGTATAAATACTACTTTTACATTCAATAAATCATTAAGTGAAAATCACATAATCTACTTGTTCTCCCAATCACTTCCAATATCTCCAAAACTCTTACAACAGGTTATGAGTGCCAAGCTGTCACTCCCTGCAATGTCTACTTCTGCTATTACTGAATTTTTCCCTCTGCTGAAAAGTTGGATGGATCCAACTACCAAGTGTTGAAGGTGAAGATGAAGATGCTGCTACAAGAAAGAGGCCTTTGGAATATAGTAATGGGAGAAGAATGCCCTCCTAAAAATGTGGGAGAGGAAGCCTTAAAGTACCGGAAGAAAGAACAAAGTGCCTTTAACTGCATGTGCCTTAATGTTAAGGACAAACTGGTAATTCAATGCTCAAGAGCAAAAATAGCAAAGAATGCCTGGAAGGCATTAGAAGACACCTACCGGTCATGTTTAGCTGCTAAGAAAATGTATCTGAGACAAAAAATCTTTACTATAAAGATGCTGTCAGGAGAAGAAATGAAAAATCCAATTAACAGAATTACCCTGCTGGTAGATGAAATGGAATCTGTGAGCATACCAACTACTGATGAGAATGTGATAGTTACCTCCTGAATAGCCTGACAGACAGGTTTCAGGGCCTTGTATCAGCCCTAGAGTCCAGAGCTGAAGATTTGACCTTAAATTACATATATGGTGTTGTAAAAATTTGTAATTCCACCTAAATATTCACCTAACTTAGTCACTTAGATCATTACCGTCAAATCTTAGAGAATACTGACCAAATTCCTTGTCAGGATTTACTTAGAATATTTTCACCAAAATACCAGGTACCCAGAACATGAAAATTCTCAAAGTTGTCCAAACAGCCCCAAACTTTGCACACATGTTCTTGGGACCTTCCTTAGCCTATTATATGTGTTTGTAATGCCAAGACCAGGTAAAAGTATAAATATTACTTTTGCATTCAGTAAATCATTAAGTGAAACCACATTATCTACTTGCTCTCCCAATCACTTCCAATACCTCCAAGACTCTTACAACAGGTTATGAGCCTCAAACTGTCACTCTCGGCAATGTCTACTACTGCTATTACTGGAATTTTCCCTCTGCTGAATAGTTGGATGGCTCCAACTACCAAGTGTGGAAGGTGAAAATGAAGATACTGCTACAAGAAAGAGGCCTTTGGGATATTTTCATGGGAGAAGAATGCCCTCCCAAAAATGTGGGAGAGGAAGCCTTAAAGTACCAGAAGAAAGAACAAAGTCCCTTTAACTGCATTTGCCTTAATGTCATGGACAAATTGCTAATTCAATGCTCAAGAGCAAAAACAGCAAAGAATGCCTGGAAAGCATTAGAAGACACCTACCAGTCATGTTCAGCTACCAAGAAAATGTATCTGAGACAAAAAATCTTTACTACAAAGATGCTGCCAGGAGAGAAATGAAAAATCTAATTAACAGAATTACCCTGCTGGTAGATGAGATGGAATCTGTGGACATACCAACTACTGATGAGAATGTGATAGTTACCATCCTGAATAGCCTGACAGATGAGCTTCAGGGCCTTGTATCAGCCCTAGAGTCCAGAACTGAGGATTTGACCTTAAATTACTTATATGAAAGGCTCCTGGATGAAGAATTAAGAAAATCAAGTGCCAATAAGAAGGGAGAAGAAAATGCTTTAATAAGCAATGATAACCAACAAAGGAGGTACCAAGACCCTACAAAGGCAACAGCAACCTATTTTGCCACTACTGCCAAAGGAAAGGACACACATCAGACCAGTGTCTCAAAAAGAGAGATTATCAGCAAAAGAAGCCTGAATATGGAAATGCTGCCACATCTGAAGATAGACTATTCATATCTACACTAAATATGACCACAAACAAGAATTCTCAGATGTAGCATATTGACTCTGGAGCTTCTCAGCACTTTACACACCAAAAAGAACTTTTTACCCCATATCAAGAAAATCCAATTGAGAAGGTTTTCATGGGTGACAATAGAACACTTGATGCAGTGGGAGAAGGAACTATCCAAGTAAACCTTACAAGCAGTGAAGGAAGTCATACACTGACCTTTAAAGAAGTACTCTATGTACCAGAAATAGCCAAGAACCTACTCTCTGTAAGCAAGGCCACAGCAGAAGGACTCAGTTTCAGTTTTGACAATTCTGGATGCAGGATCACTGATCAAAATGGTGCCCATATTGCTGTGGGCATTAGAGATCAGAATCTATACAAGTTGACTTATATTCCATCACATTTGGAATCCACTATAAGTATCTTAAATGAAGAAACACCAATGCTTTGGCACAGGAGATTTGGACACATCAATTTTGATTATTTGCGTAAAATGATCAAAGATCAGCTAATTTCTGGAGTGAAATTAATCCCCCAGCTAATTTTGAGCACAGTGCTGCCTGCATATATGGGAAACAAGCCAGACAACTGTTCAAGAGCTCTGGGTTAATCAAAACTAAGAAAAAATTAGATCTAACTCACTCAGATCTGTGTGGACCTGTGCAAAATTTATCCTTAGGCAGGATGAAGTATTTGATCACTTTTATTGATGATTATACAAGATACACATGGGTCTACTTCATGGAGAGAATGGAAGAAGCTCTGTCTAAGCTCAGGGAGTTTAAAGCCATGGTGGAGAGAGAAACTGGTGATAAAATCAAGAAAATACACTCTGACAATGGTGGATAATATACCTCAAAACTCTTCAACCACTTCTGCAAAATTCATGGGATAAAGTAAGAGACTACTGCACCATACTCCCCACAGCAAAATGGAGTAGCAGAACAAGCTAACAGATCAATAATTGATATGGCAAGATCTATGATCCATGATCAAAAATTATCCAATGATTTTTGGGCAGAATCATTTGCCACTGCTGTATACCTTAAAAATAGGAGTTATAACAGAATACTTTGTGATTCTACTCCATTTGAAGCATGGCATGAATACAGACCAAGCGCAGAACATCTACAAATATCTGGATGTACAGCATATGCCAAAAAACTGGCCGGAAATCAGTCAAAACTTGAACCAAAAAGTGTAAAATGCATATTCTTGGACTACTGCAACAAGAGTAAGGCATACAGACTCTACAATACCAAAGCAAAGAAGCCAATCAGGTCCAGGGATGTGTTGTTTGATGAAAATGCAAATTTTCACAAAAAATACATCAGGTGATGACAAAAATTTGATCTCAAGTCCACCAATTGTTAGGATTGAATCAAAGCAAAACAATGAAATTTTTTCACTCCAGAGGACTCTACAGCCATGGTTCAGCCAGAAGCAGTGCCCAGGAATATCCCAAAAGTGATCATTCCAGTATCAGATGCCTGGAGATCCAATTGGACATGAAATAGCCCAAATTACTATATCAATGAGGGTACAAACTTAGCCTAAGCCTATTCAGTCCATGTTGATGAGCCCCAGACTGTAAAAGAGGCCCTAAATAGCCCTCAGGCAAAGTTTTGGAGATTTGCAATGACTGAGGAATATCAGGCACTGATGGAAAATCAAACTTGGGACTTAGTCAAATTACTAATCAACCAAAAATCAATTGGATGCGGATGGGTCTTCAAGACAAAATACACGGCTGATGGTACAATTGAAAGATACAACAGCAAGACTTGTAGTCAAAGGATACTCTCAAACAAAAGGACTTGACTATACTGAGACCTTTGCACTGGTAGCCAAGTTTAATTCCATCAGATTAATATTGGCTATTGCAGCCAAATATAAGTTTTTTATTCATCAAATGGATGTAAAAACTGCATTCTTGAATGAAGAACTTGATGAGGACATGTATATGGACCAGCCTGATGGGTTTGTTGGACCAAGATAACACCCATTTGGTCTGCAAGCTTAAAAAGTCACTATATGGTCTCAAACAATCACCAAGAGCCTGGAATTGCAGGATAGATTCTTATTTGGAATCTTTGAGTTTCAAAAGAAGTAATGCTGACTATAGTATATACATACAAGCCAGATAGAGCAAATCCAGTTCTATTAGCTCTATATGTGGATGATCTTATTATAGCCACCAGTAACCTAGAAACATTGGAAGAGACTAAATCCAGCCTATCTAAGGAGTTCAAGATGTCCGATCTAGGAGAACTTAGTTACTACTTAGGATTAAGTTCTCCATAGACAGAAGTACCCAGACTATTACCCTAAGCCAATCCAAGTATATTCAAGATATACTAAAGAAGTACAAAATGAAGACTGTAAACTGCAGCTACCCAACGGAGACAAACCTTAACTTGACAAAACTCAACCAAATCAAGAGAGCTTGTGCCATCTGAAAGCCTGACTTTCCTTATCAATCTACGTTTGTAGTTTGATATATATCATGCTTGAACATGTCAGATATCTCATATTTGGTGGAGTTGTCAGCTAACATAATCAGAATTATGGATCTGATCATATTGCAGCAGTTAAGCGGATTTTAGATACTAAAAGGAGCTGCTGATATCTGCTTAAGATACACTTTGAGGATCAGAACAAGATCTTGTGGATACTCTGATGCTGATTGGGACAAAATTTGGAAGACAGAAGATCCACTACAGGATACACCTTTCTTACTGTAAAGGAGCAATTCATGGAATTCAAGAAGCAACCAACCGTTGTAGTGGGGTGACAGTGACACCCACTGACAGATGTGCTCATTCCCTTATTTTCTACTTCCCTATATCTCTACTACACTTATTTTAGTTTTATCCCATTTGTCTTACCCAATCAGTACTATCCCATAAGCCGGTTGACTATCACACATGCTTACCTTATTGCATAAGTTAACCCTCACTTTATGTAAGATTACTAGCTATAAGTACTTCTATATTAGGCAAGTACCCGCGCCAGTACCCGTGACACATGATCAGCCCGTGTCACCATCCCTACCATTTCCATACCATATATGGTATCCCCATGTTACGCAGGTTTCAGAATACTGATTCCTGATTGGTTGGATGTGCTGTGCCTCTTAGAACCTTCCGGCACCTACTTAGAACATTCTTAGGTCATTCTGATGTCATTAAGATTTCTATTGATCTCCGGAACCTTCTGGAACACCATGATTAGTAATCACTTAGCCAGTGAGAAAAGTATATAAGGGAGGCTATCCCTCAACAATAAATCATCATCCCTTTTATCAATATACCGACTTGTTGATTAGTGTGATCACTGCTACCTGCTGCTACCTGAACTTCCAACCCTAGACCACAGGACACTCCCAGGAAACCGCGCTGACAGCCAACTGACCTTGGAGGCACTACTTGTGAGGAATACTCAGAGTAGGTATCTTTTATTATATTTGATTCTTTCCCAAGTTTGTTCTTGTACAGGCAAAGATACTTTTCTGTCTTTGTAACTATTGACCAAAGCTGCATTCTTATCAAGTCCCTGCTGGTGGAGTTTACAGTTGTTTTGACTTTGGAAGCTTTAGTACATTGTCATCTCAAAGGACGCTGAACCCAGCACATACTTTTGTTAAGACGCCAACTAAGTTGGGGATTGTAGCTCAATAGTTTTCCCTTGACAAGCTTGTGGCTTTATTCCCCTTCACATTAGATTAGAGACAGAACCCAAGTATTCCTAGCAAGCTTTTGCCAGAGGTTATCGCACCCAGTGAACACCCCACACACAAAACACTTGAGAAGTGTTGGACGTATCTCTCCCTTGGACTTATACACCACCACATAATTGGCACCCAACGTGGGGGGTTCATACAAGCTCCCTAGGACCCAACAAGATTTACCTGAAGATTTGAGCTGTTATCCACCTATTGAAAAGAGACTACCAATATTACCAAGATTACAACACCAACATACCTGCCCAAAAATGAACTCTATGCCATTACCACTCTCACATGGAGCCCCACAGTTTGATGGAAAGAATGTGGAGAGCTTCATATTCAAATGGGAGAAGCTCTGCAAGATGTGCAGCCTATCTGAACAAGAAATGGCTGAAGACTTCCCCTACTACTGCACCGATGATATTACCACTAAGCTTCTCAGACAAGGAGACATTCTCACTGACTGGGCCTTAATGAAGACCTACCTACAGACCGAGTATGGTAGACCCCAGATATACTATGGAATTGAAGACCTCAGGCACTTTGGAAGAACTGGACTTTCCAAGCTACCACTTGAAGAGTTCATTCAACAGTATGAAGATATGGCCAAGCCACTCCTAGAGTCCCAGGCTATAACTGAGTTTACCATGACACTTTACCTTGCACAAGGGCTTCCCCAGGACTTGGCAAGGAGAGTTGACTTACATGCTGCCAAGGATGACAAGTCTGGCATTCCTTGCTTTGCAGAGATGAAACGTGTTCTCCTAGAGGCAAAGCAAACTTCTACCTTTATGAGACTCCTGACATCTAATCTGCCAGACCAGTCCAACCAAGGAGCCAAGGAGTGCTGCTGCTGACAATCAGACCTACACTACCGACAGAATTGACCAACTTGCTGAACAGTTACAAAAGCTAGCCCTCAAGATTAATGGCTCAGCTGAGGTTCCTACTGAAGGACAAAGACCTTTGCCCAGGCACTGCATCTGGTGTGACTCTACTCAGCATGCCAGACGAGAATGCTCAGAGCTTAGTCAGCTACTCAGAGAAGGAGCAGTACAGTTTGATGCTGATGGAATGCTTGCTGACAAGGAAGGAAGAAGGATTCCCACTAATTTCCGAAGAGGAGGGATGAGAGCCCTTTTCCAGAAATCTGACTCAGCAACCAGAAAGATTACTGTTGATGCCCCTATTGGGACTCATAAAGTGAATCCAAGCAGCTCTGACAACAGACAATATGAAGTTGATGCCTTTGCTACCAAAAGACACCTCCCTGAAGAACCTGCCAAACCCATCCTTAGAAGACCACGATTTGAAGAACCTGAAGTTGTTATTGACAAGAGGCCTAGTATGCTGCCCACCCAAGATCCATTGCCTCACTTTCAGATGACCTCAAAGATAACAAGCTACTCAAGCCCTCAACTGATTACTGAGAAGCTGCTGAAGCAGAACCTCACTTTGTCGGTTGGAGAAATCATGAGTGTATCCCCATCTGTTAGGAAGACCTTTGATGAGCAGCTTAGAACAAGACGACAAGCTGTTGAACATATGGACACCCATATAATTCACACAAACCATGAAGACCACCAAAAAGATGACAACACTACTGAGTATAAGACCTTTTACTCAGTTGCAACTGCTGTGGTGAAAGGATATATATATGATGACCCTGTTGACTGCCATATTGACAGTGGCTCAGAGATTTGTGTTATGCCGCTAGACTTCTGGAAGACACTTAGAAGCAAGGAGCTACTGCCTGTTGATAGAGATATTGGATGGAACATGACTGATGCAAACTCAGGATCTAGTCCACTCTACGGTGTAGTGCACAAGTTCCCTATTGAGGTACAAGGAATCAAGGTCTGGCTTCCCCTCTTCATCTGCCAGAAGGCAAACTTTGACCTTCTGCTAGGTAGACCATGGGAAACCAGTACTAAGGCTACAACTACCAACTATTCCGATGGGTCAGTATGGTACACCATACAAGGATCCAATCCAGGACTACAGTCAACCTTCTGTGGTGTAACACCCAACAATAAGAGGACACATACTGCTTGCCAGAAGACACATCTTGTTATGGAAGAAGATGAAGAGCCTGACAATATACACCCCAACACTTGGAGCTGCTCATTAGGTATACAGGAGCAAACAGCTATGGTTCAAACAAAATACAAGACAGTAGAACAGAAGATTAGACCATCACTTACCCCACTGACTGATGGATCTCGACCTGCTGATTACATTAGACCACCAGAAGAAACATCAGATGATATACGACTTACACCTGAGAGACTTAAGCAACTTATCATTGGTGATGGAAACCTAACACCAGAGGAGATACTATTATTCAAGGAGACCTTGAAAAGGCATGATAAGGTCTTCTCATATAATGACAAGGAGATGGGACTCTTAAAGACATTGGATTGAAAAACCTATCAAGATTCATACAGTGCCCCACACACCCTGGTCATTTAAGCCTTACCCACTGCCCAGAGGACTCCAAGCTGATGTGCATGACCTACTTAAGAAGAAGATAGAAGCTGGTATCCTAGAACCTTGCCATGGACCCTATGCTAACAGATGGTTTGTGACCAAAAAGAAGAATGGAAAGCTCCGATTCATTCAAGACATGCAACCTGCAAATGCTGTCACTATCAGAGATGCTTCTATACCTCCATCTATTGATGACTTTGCAGAAAGCTTTAGTGGCCACTCCATCTACTTGACATATGATCTCTACTCAGGATATGACCAGATCCCCCTTGATGAGACATCGAGAGATATGTTTGCACTACAGACACCATTTGGACTGTTAAGGATGACAAGACTCAGTCAAGGGGCTACAAACTCCGTGGCTCAGTTCCAGAGATGCATGGTAAATGTGCTGTATCAGTTTATACCTGAGAAACTTGCTGTCTTTGTGGACGACATAGGCATCAAAGGATCAAAATTCCAGGACACCACTGAAGTTATGCCTGGAGTAAGAAAGTTTGTCTATGACCATATTGCAGACAATGATGCCATATTAGGAGCCATTGAAGAAGCTGGACTCACCATCAGTGGTGAGAAAAGCAGCTTTGGTGTATCAGAGATATCCATTGTTGGACAAAAATGCAACACCTTTCGGTCGCTCACCTGGAGATTCCAAGACACAAAAGATATGCAACTGGCCTACCCCCACAAATCTAACACAAGCTTGTGGCTTTGTGGCAGCTTGTGGGTTCTTTAGGATCTGGATCCCAAGATTTTCTGAGATAGCAGAACCAATCTACCGACTACAGAGAAAGAACACCCCATTTATCTGGGGAGAAGAGCAAGAAGAAGCCATGCAATTACTGAAAGAGGCCTTAGTATCTCCACCAGTTCTGAGACCTCTTGACTATCAAAACACTGAATGCCCACCTATTTTGACAGTGGATGCAAGCCCCATAGGAGCTGGAGCACTACTTGGACAAGATGATGAAGATGGCAACCGCTATGCCTGCAGATATGAGAGCTGCCTATTCTCTCCTAGAGAACAAAGATACTCACAGATTAAGAGAGAACTACTAGGAGTTGTGAAGATGCTGAGGAAACTGAAGTCACAACTCTACATGACACATTTTATCCTGGAGACAGATGCCAAGCCACTGATAGGAATGATCAACAAGCCTGACCTACCTGATGATGCCACAAACCGATGGATGGCATGGCTGAAAATGTTTGACTTTGAGGTCAAACATATCCCTGGCAAGACAAATGTTGTGGCTGATGCACTCTCCAGGAAGGGACCACAATTATTTGAAGACTTGGACCCTCACTTTGATGATATTATTGATGCAGAGATCCGACAGATTGCCATCAAAGACCAAGAGAGAACTACCTGGAGTCTGATCAAGGAATATCTAAGGACACTTAAGAAACCTAGTTGGATGGATATTCAGGAGTTTAGAAAACTCAGGAAGAAGGCACACCACTACTATCTTAAAGATGATCTTCTCTTTAAGCAAGTGAAACCTGGACTTATGCCAAGAAGAGTAGTCACTACCCCTCAAGAGCAACTGAACATCATGACAAGTATCCACCAAGGAGAACCAGGAGGACATAGAGGACAAGAAGCCACATACAATACTACAGCTCAGAGGTACTACTGGGAAAACATGTACTATGATATCCAACACTTTGTTGAGTCATGTGTAGCCTGCCAGAAGAGATCCTCAAAGCGTTATGAAGAACCACTGCATCCTACTTACACAATCTGTCTATGGCAAAAGGTTGGTATTGACCTTGTCCACATGCCAACAGCTGGATCAAAAAAGTACCTGATTGTTGCTAGAGATGACCTTAGTGGATGGGCAGAGGCTCGAGCCTTGCCCAACAACAAGAGCCATACCATATGGAGATTTATACTTGAAGACATCATCTGCAGATTTGGCTGCATCCAACAGTTTGTTGCTGACAGAGGAGAGATGACATCCCAAATGATCCAGGAGTTGTGCTCAAAGTACAAGATACACATTGCTTTTACAACAGCTTACCACCCTCAAGCCAATGGAATGATAGAGAGAGGACATGGACCATTGGTGAACTCTCTTGTCAAGACCTGTGAGAATAACACAACACTGTGGCCACAGCAATTACATCTAGCACTCTGGGCAGATAGAATTACTACTAAGAGGACAACTGGATTATCGCCATTCAAGCTACTCTATGGACATGACTGCATACTACCAGTTGAGTTAAACACAGTCACTTGGAACTCATTGAATTGGAGATCCAATATGCAGACTGAAGACCTCCTTGCAACTTGCATACAGCAACTTGATCACCATGACTTGAATATCAGCAGAGCTGCTGAACAACTTAAGGATACACGACTAAAGAACAAGGTGCCCTTTGACAAATCACACCCAACAAGACCAAAACCACTATCACTAGGAGACCCAGTATTACTCTATGATTCTACCTTGGACAAGCAATGGAGTCGGAAGTTTGACAACAAATGGACTGGCCCCTACCTCATTTCCAAAGTGATTGGAAATGGAAGTTATTACATATCTGAGCTTGACAACACCCAGTTGAGAGCACCAGTTGCTGGAAATCGACTTAAGTTATTCAAGCATAGGAATTTTGCACATCAAGATTAGTTTGCTTTGACCCAAGTTCAAAGCTGAGAGGGGGGTGGATGTAGTGGGGTGACAGTGACACCCACTGACAGATGTGCTCATTCCCTTATTTTCTACTTCCCTATATCTCTACTACACTTATTTTAGTTTTATCCCATTTGTCTTACCCAATCAGTACTATCCCATAAGCCGGTTGACTATCACACCTGCTTACCTTATTGCATAAGTTAACCCTCACTTTATGTAAGATTACTAGCTATAAGTACTTCTATATTAGGCAAGTACCCGCGCCAGTACCCGTGACACATGATCAGCCCGTGTCACCATCCCTACCATTTCCATACCATATATGGTATCCCCATGTTACGCAGGTTTCAGAATACTGATTCCTGATTGGTTGGATGTGCTGTGCCTCTTAGAACCTTCCGGCACCTACTTAGAACATTCTTAGGTCATTCTGATGTCATTAAGATTTCTATTGATCTCCGGAACCTTCTGGAACACCATGATTAGTAATCACTTAGCCAGTGAGAAAAGTATATAAGGGAGGCTATCCCTCAACAATAAATCATCATCCCTTTTATCAATATACCGACTTGTTGATTAGTGTGATCACTGCTACCTGCTGCTACCTGAACTTCCAACCCTAGACCACAGGACACTCCCAGGAAACCGCGCTGACAGCCAACTGACCTTGGAGGCACTACTTGTGAGGAATACTCAGAGTAGGTATCTTTTATTATATTTGATTCTTTCCCAAGTTTGTTCTTGTACAGGCAAAGATACTTTTCTGTCTTTGTAACTATTGACCAAAGCTGCATTCTTATCAAGTCCCTGCTGGTGGAGTTTACAGTTGTTTTGACTTTGGAAGCTTTAGTACATTGTCATCTCAAAGGACGCTGAACCCAGCAAATACTTTTGTTAAGACGCCAACTAAGTTGGGGATTGTAGCTCAATAGTTTTCCCTTGACAAGCTTGTGGCTTTATTCCCCTTCACATTAGATTAGAGACAGAACCCAAGTATTCCTAGCAAGCTTTTGCCAGAGGTTATCGCACCCAGTGAACACCCCACACACAAAACACTTGAGAAGTGTTGGACGTATCTCTCCCTTGGACTTATACACCACCACACCATAGCACTTTCTACTACAGAGGCAGAGTATATGGCAGCCTGTGAAGCTACAAAAGAAGCAATGTGGTTAAGAAAGCTGCTTACAGATTTAGGCCCATGTCAAAAAATGCCTATTACTTTATTTCAAGATAATCAAGGATGTATACAATTAGGTAGAAATCCAACTTTTCATGCTAGAACCAAGCACATAGATGTTAGACATCATTTCATACGTGAAACTATAGAGAATAACTTAGTTAGCTTAGTGTACTGTCCTGCAGATGAAATGATTACAGACATATTTGCCAAACCATTAGGTAGAGACAAGTTTGAATATCTTAGGTCAAAATTCGGACTAGTCAGTATGAACATTTAGATGAGTGGGAGTGTTGTAAATATTTGTATTTCCACCTAAATATTCACCTAACTTAGTCACTTAGGTCATTACCTTCAAATCCTAGAGAATACTGACCAAATTCCTTGTTGGGATTTACTTAGAATATTTTCACCAAAATACCAGGTTCCCAGAACATGAAAATTCTCAAAGTTGTCTAAACAGCCCCAAACTTTGCACACATGTTCTTGGGATCTTACTTAACCTATATGTTGCATTTGCAATGCCAAGACCAGGTAAAAGTATAAATACCACTTTTACATTCAATAAATCATTAAGTGAAAACCACATTATCTACTTGTTCTCCTAATCACTTCCCATATCTCCAAGACTCTTACAACATATGGAAGGCTCCTGGATGATGTATTAAGAAAATCAAGCGCCAACAAGAAGGAAGAAGAAAATGCTTTAATAAGCAATGATAACCAACAAAGGAGGTACCCAAGACCCTACAAAGGCAACAGCAACCTATTTTGCAAATACTGCAAAAGGAAAGGACACACATTAGACCGGTGTCTCAAAAAGAGAGATTATCAGTAAAAGAAGCCTGAATAAGGAAATGCTGCAACAACTGCTGATAGACTATTCATATCTGCACTAAATATGACCACAAACAAGGATTCTCAGACGTGGTAAATTGACTCTGGAGCATCTCAGCACTTTACACACCAAAAAGAACTTTTTACACAATATCAAGTTATTCCAATTGAGAAGGTTTTCATGGGTGACAATAGAACACTTGATGCAGTGGGAGAAGATACTATCCAAGTAAGCCTAAGAAGCAGTGGGGGAAGCCTTACACTGACCTTTGAAGAAGTACTCTATGTACCAGAAATAGCCAAGAACCTACTATCTGTAAGCAAGGCCACAGTGGAAGGACTCAGTTTCAGCTTTGACAATTCTGGATGCAAGATCACTGATCAAAATGGTGCCCATATTGCCTTTAGTATCAGAGATCAGAACCTATACAGGTTGACTTATATTCTATCATATTTGGATGCCAATGTAAGTAATTTAATTGAAGAAACACCAATGCTTTGGCACTGGAGATTTGGACACATCAGTTCTGATTAATTGTGCAAAATGATCAAAAATCAGCTAATTTCTGGAGTAAAAACTGATCCCCCACTAATTTAGAGCACTGTGAAGCCTGCATATATGGGGAACAAGCCAGACAACTGCTCAAGAGCTCTGGGTTGATCAGAACTAATAAAAAATTAGATCCAATTCACTCAGATCTGTGTGGACTTGTGCAAAACGTATCCTTAGGTGGGATGAAGTACTTAATCACTTTTATTGATGATTATATAAGATAAACATGGGTCTACTTCATAGAGAGAAAGGAAGAAGCTCTGTCTAAGTTCAGGGAGTTTAAAGTCATGGTGGAGAAAGTAACTGGTGAAAAAATCATGAAAATATGCTCTGACAATGGTGGAGAATATACCTCAAAACTCTTCATCCACTTCTGCAAAATTCATGGGATAAAGCAAGAGACTACTGTACCATACTCCCCACAGCAAAATGGAGCAGCAGAACATGCTAACAGATCAATAATTGATCTGGCAAGATCTATGACCCATGATCCAAAATTATCCTATGATTTTTGGGGAGAGTCAGTTGCCACTGCTGTATACATTAAAAATAGGAGTTATAACGGAATACTTTCTGATTCTACTCTATTTGAAGCATGGTATGGCTACAGACCAAGTGCAGAACATCTACTCCCTAGAGCAATATGGAGCAGCAGAATGTGCTAACAGATCAATAATTGAGATGGCAAGATCTATGATGCATGATCAAAAAATATCCTATGATTTATGGGTGGAATTGGTTGCCATGGCTGTATATCTTAGAAATAGGAGTTATAGCAGAATACTTCATGATTTTACTCCATTTGAAGCATGGTGTGGGTACAGACCAAGTACAGAACATCTAAGAATATTTGGGTGTACAGCATATGCCAAGAAACTGCCCGGAAATCAGTCAAAATTTGGGCCAAAAAGTGTAAAATGCATATTTTTGGGCTACTGCAATTAGAGTAAGGCATACAGACTCTACAATACCAAAGCAAAGAAGCTGATCAAGTCCAGGGATGTGTTGTTTGATGAAAATTCAAAATTTTCACCAAAAATGACATCAGATGAAGACAAAAATCTGATCTCAAGTCGACCAATTGTCAGGATTGAATCAGAGTAAACAATGAAAATATTTTACTGTGGAGTGTTGTGAGAGTCTTGGAGATATTGGAAGTGATTGGGAGAACAAGTAGATTATGTGGTTTTCACTTAATGATTTATTGAATGTAAAAGTAGTATTTATACTTTTACATGGTCTTGGCATTACAAACACATATAATAGGCTAAGGAAGGTCCCAAGAACATGTGTGCAAAGTTTGGGGCTGTTTGGACAACTTTGAGAATTTTCATGTTCTGGGAACCTGGTATTTTGGTGAAAATATTCTAAGTAAATCCCAACAAGGAATTTGGTCAGTATTCTCTAGGATTTGAAGGTAATGACCTAAGTGACTAAGTTAGGTGAATATTTAGGTGGAAATACAAATTTTTACAACACTCCCACTCATCTAAATGTTCATACTGACTAGTCCAAATTTTGACCTAAGATATTCAAACTTGTCTCTAGCTAATGGTTTGGTAGATATATCTGCAATCATTTCATCTGCAGGACAGTACACTAAGCTAACTAAGTTATTCTCTATAGCTTCACGTATGAAATGATGTCTAACATCTATGTGCTTGGTTCTAGCATGAAAAGTTGGATTTCTACCTAATTGTATACATCCTTGATTATCTTGAAATAAAGTAATAGGCATTTTTTGACATGGGCCTAAATCTGTAAGCAGCTTTCTTAACCACATTGCTTCTTTTGTAGCTTCACAGGCTGCCATATACTCTGCCTCTGTAGTAGAAAGTGCTACGGTTGGTTGCTTTCTTGAATTCCATGAAATTGCTCCTTTACAGTAAAGAAAGGTGTATCCTGTAGTGGATCTTCTGTCTTCCAAATTTTGTCCCCAATCAGCATCAGAGTATCCCACAAGATCTTGTTCTGAGTCCTCAAAAGTGTATCTTGAGCAGATATCAGCAGTTCCTTTTAGGTATCTAAAAATCAGCTTAACTGCTGTAATATGATCAGATCCATAACTCTGATTATGTTGGCTGACAACTCCCACTGAATATGAGATATCTGGACATGTTCCAAGCATGATATATATCAAACTACCAAACGTAGATTGATAAGGAAAGTCAGGGCTTTCAGATGGCACCAAGCTCTCTTGATTTGGTTGAGTTTTGACCAAGTTAAGGTTTGTCTCCATTGGGGTAGCTGCCGGTTTACAGTCTTCCATTTTGTACTTCTTTAGTATATCTTGAGTATACTTGGATTGGCTTAGGGTAATAGTCTGGGTACTTCTGTCTATGGAGAACTTAATCCCTAAGTAGTAACTAAGTTCTCCTAGATCGGACATCTTGAACTCCTTAGATAGGCTGGATTTAGTCTCTTCCAATGTTTCTAGGTTACTGGTGGCTATAATAAGATCATCCACATATAGAGCTAATAGAACTGGATTTGCTCTATCTGGCTTATAGAATATACTATAGTCAGCATTACTCCTTTTGAAACTCAAAGATTCCAAATCAGAATCTATCTTGCAATTCCAGGCTCTTGGTGATTGTTTGAGACCATATAGTGACTTTTTAAGCTTGCAGACCAAATGGGGGTTATCTTGGTCAACAAGCCCATCAGGCTGGTCCATATACACATCCTCATCAAGTTCTCCATTCAAACATGCAGTTTTTACATCCATTTGATGAATAAAAAACTTATATTTGGCTGCAATAGCCAATATTAATCTGATGGAATTAAACTTGGATACCGGTGCAAAGGTCTCAGTATAGTCAAGTCCTTTTGTTTGAGAGTATCCTTTGGCTACAAGTCTTGCTTTGTATCCTTCACTTGTACCATCAGCCTTGTATTTTGTCTTGAAGACCCATCTGCATCCAATTGATTTTTGGTTGATTAGTAATTTGACTAAGTCCCAAGTTTGATTTTCCATCAGTGCCTGATATTCCTCAGTCATAGCAGATCTCCAAAACTTTGTCTGAGGGCTATTTAGGGCCTCTTTTACAGTCTGGGGCTCATCAACATGGACTGAATAGGCTTAGGCTAAGTTTGTACCCTCATTGATATAGTAATTTAGGCTATTTCATTTCCAATTGGATCTCCGGGCATTTGATACTGGAATGATCACTTCTGGGATATTCCTGGGCACTGATTCTGGCTGAACCACGGTTGTAGAGTCCTCTGGAGTGAAAAAATTTTCATTGTTTTGCTCTGATTCAATCCTGACAATTGGGGGACTTGAGATCAGATTTTTGTCATCATCTGATGTCATTTTTTGTGAAAATTTTGAATTTTCATCAAACAACACATCCCTGGACTTGATCAGCTTCTTTGCTTTGGTATTGTAGAGTCTGTATGCCTTACTCTTGTTGCAGTAGTCCAAAAATATGCATTTTACACTTTTTGGCTCAAATTTTGACTGATTTCCGGCCAGTTTTTTGGCATAAGCTGTACACCCAAATATTCTTAGATGTTCTGCACTTGGTCTGTATCCATACCATGCTTCAAATGGAGTAGAATTACAAAGTATTCTGTTATAACTCCTATTTTTAAGGTATACAGCAGTGGCAACTGATTCCATCCATAAATCAAAGGATAATTTTTGATCATGGATCATACATCTTGCCAGATCAATTATTGATCTGTTAGCACGTTCTGCTACTCCATTTTCCTGTGGGGAGTATGGTACAGTAGTCTCTTGCTTTATCCCATGAATTTTGCAGAAGTGGATGAAGAGTTTTGAGGTATATTCTCCACCATTGTCAGAGTGTATTTTCTTGATTTTTTCACCAGTTTCTCTCTCCACCATGGCTTTAAACTCCCTGAACTTAGACAGAGCTTCTTCCTTTCTCTCCATGAAGTAGACCCATGTGTATCTTGTATAATCATCAATAAAAGTGATCTAATACTTCATCCCGCCTAAGGATAAATTTTGCATAGGTCCACACAGATCTGAGTAAATTAGATCTAATTTTTTCTTAGTTTTGATTAACCCAGAGCTCTTGAACAGTTGTCTGGCTTGTTTCCCATATATGCGGGCTTCACAGTGCTCCAAATTAGCTGGGGGATCAATTTTCACTCCAGAAATTAGCTGATCTTTGATCATTTTGCGCAAATAATCAAAATTGATGTGCCCAAATCTCCTGTGCCAAAGCATTGGTGTTTCTTCATTTAAGTTACTTATATTGGCTTCCAGATATGATGGAATATAAGTCAGCTTGTATAGATTCTGATCTCTGATGCCCAAAGTAATATGAGCACCATTTTGAACAGTGATCCTACATCCAGAATTGTCAAAACTGAAACTGAGTCCTTCTGCTGTGGCCTTGCTTACAGAGAGTAGGTTCTTGGCTATTTCTGGTACATAGAGTACTTCTTTAAAGGTCAGTGTATGGCTTCCTTCACTGCTTCTAAGGTTTACTTGGATAGTTCCTTCTCCTACTGCATCAAGTGTTCAATTGTCACCCATGAAAACCTTCTGAATTGGAATTTCTTGATATGGATAAAAAGTTCTTTTTGGTGTGTAAAGTGTTGAGAAGCTCCAGAGTCAATATACCATGTCTGAGAATCCTTGTTTTTGGTTATATTTAGTGCAGATATGAATAATCTATCTTCAGTTGTTGCAGCATTTCCATATTCAGGCTTCTTTTACTGATAATCTCTCTTTTTGAAACACCGGTCTAATGTGCGTCCTTTCCTTTTGCAGTATTTGCAAAATAGGTTGCTGTTGCCTTTGTAGGGTCTTGGGTACCTCCTTTGTTGGTTATCATTGCTTATTAAAGCATTTTCTTCTTCCTTCTTATTGGCGCTTGATTTTCTTAATTCTTCATCCAGGAGCCTTCCATATACGTAATTTAAGGTCAAATCTTCAGTTCTGGACTCTAGGGATGATACAAGGCCCTGAAACTTGTCTGTCAGGCTATTCAGGATGGTAACTATCACATCCTCATCAGTAGTTGGTACGCCCACAGATTCCATCTCATCTACCAGCAGGGTAATTCTGTTAATTAGATTTTTCATTTCTTCTCCTGGCAGCATCTTTGTAGTAAAGAATTTTCTTCTCAGATACATTTTCTTGGCAGCTGAACATGATTGGTAGGTGTCTTCTAATGCCTTCCAGGCATTCTTTGCCAGTTTTGCTCTTGAGCATTGAATTAGCGATTTGTCCTTGACATTAAGGCAAATGCAGTTAAAGGCACTTTATTCTTTCACTGGTACTTTAAGGCTTCCTCTCCCACATTTTTAAGAGGGCATTCTTCTCCCTTGACAATATCCCACAGGCCTCTTTCTTGTAGCAGCATCTTCATCTTCACCTTTCACACCTGGTAGTTAGATCCATCCAACTTTTCAGCAGAGGGAAAAATTCCAGTAATAGCAGTAGTAGACATTGCAGAGAGTGACAGCTTGGGGTGCATAACCTGTTGTAAGAGTCTTGGAGATATTGGCAGTGATTGGAAGAACAAGTAGATTATGTGGTTTTCACTTAATGATCTATTGAATGTAAAAGTAGTATTTATACTTTTACATGGTCTTGGCATTACAAACATGTAGAATAGGTCAAGGAAGGTCCCAAGAACATGTGTGCAAAGTTTGGGGCTGTTTGGACAACTTTGAGAATTTTCATGTTCTTGGTACCTGGTATTTTGGTGAAAATATTCTAAGTAAATCCCAACAAGGGATTTGGTCAGTATTCTCTAGGATTTGAAGGTAATGACCTAAGTGACTAAGTTAGGTGAATATTTAGGTGGAAATACAAATTTTTACTACACAGAGGACTCTACAATTGTGGTTCAGCCAGAATCTGTGCCCAGGAATATCCCAGAAGTGATCATTCCAGTATCAAATGCCTGGTGATCAAATTGAACAAGAAATAGCCCAAATTACTATATTAATGAGGGTACAAACTTAGCCTATACCTAGTCAATCCACATCAATGTGCCCCAGACTATAAAAGAGGCCCTGATGGAAAATCAAACTTGTGACTTTGTCAAATAACCAATCAACCAAAATTAAGGGATGCAGATGGTTCTTCAAGACAAAATACAAGGCTGATGGTACAATTGAAAGATACAAAGCAAGACTTGTGGCCAAAGGGTACTCACAAACAAAAGGACTTGACTATACTGAGACCTTTGCACTGGTAGCCAAGTTTAATTCCATCTGATTAATATTGGCTATTGCAGCCAAATATAAGTTTTGTATTCATCAAATGGACGTATAAGCAGCATTTTTGAATGGAGAACTTGATGAGGTTGTGTATATGGACCAGCCTGATGGGTTTGCAGACCAAGATAACCCCCATTTGGTCTGCAAACTTAAAAAGTCTCTATAAGGTCCCAAACAATCACTAAGAGCCTGGATTTGTAAGATTGCTTCTTATTTGGAATCTGTGAGTTTCAAAAGGAGTAATACTAACTATAGTATACACTCTAAGTCAGATAGAGCAAATCCAGTTCTATTAGCTCTATATGTGGATGATCTTATTATAGCCACCAATAACCTAGAAACATTGGAAGAGACTAAATCCAGCCTATCTAAGGAGTTCAAGATGTCCAATCTAGGAGAACTTGGTTACTACTTAGGGATTAAGTTCTTCATAGACAGAAGTACCCAAAATATCACCCTTGGCCAATCCAAGTATATTTATGATATACTAAAGAAGTATCAAATGGAAGACTGTAAACTGGCAGCTACCCCAATGGAGACAAACCTTAACTTGGTCAAAACCCACCAAATCAGCAGAGCTTGGTGCCATCTAAAAGCCCTAACTTTCCTTATCAATCTATGTTTGGTAGTCTGATGTATATCATGCTTGGAACATGTCCAGATATCTCATATTCAGTGAGAGTTGTCAGCCAACATAATCAGAACTATGGATCTGGTCATATTGCAGCAGTTAAGCATATTTTTAGATACCTAAAAGGAGCTGCTCATATCTGCTTAAGATACAGTTTAAGGTATTCAGAACAGGATATTGTGGGATACTCTGATGCTGATTGGGGAAAAAACTTGGAAGACAAAAGATCTACCACAGGAAACACCTTTCTTTACTGTAAAGGAGCAATTTGTGGAACTCAAGAAAGCAACCAACTGTAGCACTTTCTACCACAGAGGCAGAGTATATGGCAGCCTGTGAAGCTACAAAAGAGGCAGTGTGGTTACAAAAGCTTTTTACAGATTTAGGCCTATGTCAAAAAACACCTATTACTTTATTTCAAGATAATCAAGGATGTATAAAATTAGGTAGAAATCCAACTTTTCATTGTAGATCTAAGCACATAGACATTAGACATCATTTTATATATGAAGCTATAGAGAATAACTTAGTTGGCTTAGTTTACTGTCCCTCAGATCAAGTGATTGAATACATATTTACCAAACCATTAGCTAGAGACAAGTTTGAATATCTTAGATCAAAATTAGGACTAGTCAGTATGAACATTTAGCTGAGTGGGAGTGTTGTAAAGACTTGTAATTCCATCTAAATATTTACCTAACTTAGTCAATTATATCATTACCTTCAAATCCTAGAGAATATTGAACAAGTTCCTTGTTGGGATCTACTGAGAATATTTACCCAAAACATGAAAATTAGATAAGTTGTCCAAACAGCCCAAAGCCTTGCACACATGTTCTTGGGACCTTCCTTAACCTATATGTTGCATTTGTAATGCCACAACCATGTAAAAGTATAAAAACTACTTTTACATTCAATAAATAATCAAATGAAAACCACATAATCTACCTGTCCTCCCAATCACTTCCAATATCTATAAGACTCTTACAACAGCTCAGGATGGTAACTAGCACATCTTCATTAGTAGTTGGTATGCCCACAGATTTCATCTTACCCACCAGCAGGGTAATTATGTAATTAAACATTAAGGCAAATGCAGTTAAAGTCACTTTGTTCTTGCTTCTGGTACTTTAAGGCTTCCTCTTCCGCATTCTTAGGAGGGCATTCTTCTCCCATGACAGTATTCCCAAGGCCTCCTTCTTGTAGCAGCATCTTCATCTTCACCTTCCTCACTTGATAGTTAGATCAATCCAACTTTTCAGCAGAGGGAAAAATTCCAGTGATAGCAGTAGTAAACATTGCAGAGAGTGACAGCTTGGGGCTCATAACCTGTTGTAAGAGTCTTGGAGATATTGGAAGTGATTTGGAGAACAAGTAGATTATGTGGTTTTCACTTAATGATTTATTGATTGTAAAAGTAGTATTTATACTTTTACCTGGTCTTGGCATTACAAATGCAACATATAGGTTAAGGAAGGTCCCAAGAACATGTGTGCAAAGTTTGGAGCTGTTTGGACAACTTTGAGAATTTTCATGTTCTGGGAACCTGGTATTTTGGTGAAAATATTCTAAGTAAATCCCAACAAGGATTTTGGTCAGTATTTTTTAGGATTTGAAGGTAATGATGTAGGTGACTAAGTTAGGCAGGTATTTAGGTGGAATTACAAATCTTTACAACACTAATGGCATTAATAACTCTGAGTTATGGGATTTAGAATTAGTGATGGCCTTTTGGCAGGATCATCACAATTATTTTGCATAGAGCACAGGAAACACCTATCTTTACTATAAAGGAGAAACTTTGTGGAATTCAAGAAAGCAGTCAACCATAGCACTTTCCACCAGAGAGGCGGAGTATGTGGCAGCCTGTAAGATTACAAAGGAAGCACAGAACCAGGCACCTAGATGTTAGATTTCATTTCATCTGGGAAACTATAGAGGATAACCTAATTAGGTTAGTTTACTATCCTACTAATGAAATGTTTGCAGATATATTGACAAGGTCATCAGCTAGAGACAAACTTGGTTATCTTAAAGCAAATAGGTACTGAGCAACTTAGCAGTGTGTGATGCCTCTTGTTTGACAAGTGCATACATGAAGCAATTCAAGTCCAAACTTGCCACTTGCTGATAAATAAAGCCCAGTAGTGGGCAGCAAAGGGCGGATATGAATGGCCGAAGCAATATTACTTGTATTGTGACGTCGTGCATCATATGCACCAGAATTACAGAGTGTGGTTGATGTCCCCAACAGTACGATACACAAGTAGCGGGGGAAGGTGGAGGATTAAATACAAATCTTGCGCTCGCAACTGGGATTAGGGGAGGGTCGTGGGTGGTTGGAATTAGGATTAGTTACTTATGGGTTACTCACAAGGGCCGACTCGGAGGCACTGTCGGAGTGCTTTGTGGAGGAATTGGTTTCCCGAACAAAACGTGGGTAGGTGTGATGGTACATGTTGATGAAGACCTCTTCTTTGATCTTCTCCAGCGCTTGTATGGAGAATGGTGGCCCCGCTTCGATGGTGATATCCAGCTCCCTGCGCAAGCGACCGGGGACATTCAACTCGAAGGAGGACTTGGATTTGATGAAGGTGGTGTAGATCTGGAGGATTTCGTCGACCAGCACGCTGTCGCTGATCTGACTGGTCTTGGCATCTTTGTGTCTGAGCTTGACGTTGCGACCCAGGCGCTTGTATGCTTCGTAGAACAGAACATTCTCCACGCTGAAATCCTTGACACTGAAGAGTTTGAAACTTTGGAACATGTACGGGTCGTCCAGCATCATCTGGAACGAGGCTTGGTTGATCTGGGAGCGTGAGCGCGTTTCTTGCCATCCATCAATCACTGGGAACACGATGGTGATACTATGGACTATCACCAAGGTAGCCACGGTGAACCAGGTGGTTGGTGCTATGGGAATCGTCGAGCCTACCATTCGGATTATCACAGCCACCAGACGGCCCGTGAAATTCACAGTCTCCACTATCAGGACCAACATCAGCTCCCGCTTGATCCAATGAGCATCCTCTACCCTCCATACAACCCAGACCAGCCCTGGGAACAGCAGCAGGACATAAATCCCGTGGAATGACACCACGGGGATCATCTCCCAGTCGACGACGCATACCCGCTGGTTGATCACATCTTTGGAGATGACGTGGATCATCACCGTGATCAAGGAATGGAAAAGCATGAACCCCAGTATCAAGAAGATGATGGAATTGAGGGAGAATCGACTTTGGTTCTGGCTGTACCATTTCTTGAAGCGGCTCTGGAAGCCCTTGTCGGCGTAATCATGGAAAGAGGCTAGCTCAATCCCTTGGGTGGCCTCCTCCGAGAAGCCCGACGAGATCCCCAACTTCGCCTGATTCATCTTGTACAGCATGGCAAGCTTGAAGAAGCGAGCGCCGTTAACAAGGAACCACAAGGGGATTCCAAGGGACGGAATCCATAGCATTAGGAAGCAGGGAAACCAATCAGGCTTCTGGTCGTGGGCGATGTAATAGAATGCCAGGAAGCCGTTTACGATGATGCTGGCCACGAGCAAGCCAACCCCACGGTAGTGTATGGCTGGGGCTTTGCGATTCAAGTAGATTAGCAAAATCGAGATGATCAGGATGGATATCCATCCTAATAGAACTATGAGTAACGGTGTGGTCTCCATGAGAAGGTTGCTCTCGGTGCAGGTTGCTTTCGGTGGCGGTGGACAGATACCAAGGCCCATTTATATGGTGCAGGTATCAGGGGAAATAGGAGAGAGAACATGTTTCTGGTGATACATGTGGAATGATTTCCGAAAGAAGAGGGCTCATCTGTGAGTTTGTCATCCCGCTTTCTTGTCGACTGCAAGACACTCCTTTTCCCCATCGGTGGAGTTGATCCAAATCTCGTTAGTCACGACACAGACGTACAACTGTGGACAACAGGGCGTATTCATCATGCATGCGCTAGGCAATAATACCAAATGCATTGTTGAGAAACAGGGGGAGGTAGCGCAGGATATTGATGGAATCTGCCCGACGGATTTTCACTTGAAATTAGTCGATGGATCAGTTCGTGTTTTACAGCATTTTAACCTTAACTGCGTTACAGTTGAAACCGGATCTAGCGACGGATTACAAACATGTTGAAGAAAGGGTCCATGTTGCACTGCAAATGCAAGGTGGTCAGTGAGATACATCGCACACGCCGCTGGTAAATTACCCGACGTTGGTCAGCACTGTCAAACGCCTATGTTGAGAAAGCACGCCTTGGTCGCCCCGGCCAATCAGTAAGCGGCATCCCCGCCTACACAATGGCTGATGACCTATTATTCTAACGTTTTTTTTTCGACGCACAATCTGGGTAATTTTCATGTATATAACATGGATTTTCATTTATTCGGCTCACTTTCCAGTGTACCCATTCGTCCCTCTGTGCTTAAATTTAAGCTTTTATAGTTAAACGAGGTCCGAAGCTCATTGGGGAATCTCCCCCATTAAAGGATCGATTTTTAGAATGAAATGACGTCCTGGTTTTCATCGACCTATTCAATAGTAATAGCAATAGCACCATTGTAAACTATTTAAGAATCTGACCATTCGATCGATCACGTTGGCAGTCGAGAGATTGGAATGCCCAAAAGCATCAGTCACATGGCCTCCGGGCCTATCAACGGCTGGAAGTCGGTAAAGGTAACGCATGGCCAGACTTGATGAATCGCTCAGCGGGGGTGGTACAAACGCGAACAAGTTTTGGTGGTCCTTGGGATGGATTCTAAGAAAGCACCATCCTCGTGAAGAATAAGCTATTATATGCTGAGGGTATATCAGGAACAGCAATATATATATATGGAACAATCGCAAAAAGAAAAGTCTTTAGAACAAGCCAAAAATCGATTAAACTAGATTCATTGGCCTGTTTAGGGTAGGGTGATTGCCTATTATACTCGGCCCAAAATTGTTACAGAACCGAGAGGCTATAAAACCGACCACTTCGTGTTGATGCCACCTACAAGAATTGTATCCAGAGCACCATAAGCTTCCTCAGATTCCCCGAGATGTGCGCTGCCATGGCTTTTCCAGCAACTCAAACCCCACACAACTTCGAAGATCTTGCCGATTTTCGTGGGTTCATGGAGCCAACCATACGTGAACATCAGCCATTCAACTTCGACTCGTTCAAAGTGGCGATCTACGAATCTACCAAGACTGAGCATGGCCCATTGCGCAGAAGAAACACAACCGAGGCTGTAACCGACCCTTTGTTGAACTCCCCTTTTCCATTCGTCCCCATCAAGCGCGAGAAAACTGAGGACGATATAGCCTCGGAGATTGAAGATGCATTATCCTCCAACTTCTCTTCCACCTCGTCGTTGGCATTTGAGCCCCAGGAAACGAAGGTGATTGTTCATCGAATCAAAGACTCCGAAACTCTGGCGGGGATTTCCCTGCTGTACGGGGTCAATCCTGACGAGTTGAAGAGACTAAATAAGCTGTGGTCGGATAATCTTCATCTTCGACAAACACTGTATATTCCACTTGACATGGTCAATTACCAAGAGGTCTACCTTCGTCTCAAGACGCTTGAATCCCCAAAGCCAAAACGCCAATCACGAAATGCCGAGACTCAACCACCCAATCGCAAGTCACCTGTCATAGAAATCATCTCCATCCCAGAGACGGAGTTGAAATTCTTCTCCGCCAGCCAAAATGACCCACAGGAGACCACAGTTCCATCGGCGGAGTTCACCCAGGAGGACCTACCGTCGTTGAAGGAGATTTTTGGCGTCAACAAGCTGGTCAAGTTCGCCAAAAAGCTCAAGCACCACAAAAAGCATCAACCGGCCCGCCCCAAGGAAAAGATCCATCTTTCGGTGGTGTGAAACCCAGTTCGCGCATACTTTATTCCTTAATCATAATAGCCAATTGCCATGTATTATACTCGCACAATAAATCCTCAATTTTGTACAAATCACCCGACAAACTTTATAGTTTATTTGTGGAGATAGCCCCCTTCTTCTCGGGTATGGGAATTGCCATGCCCAGGTGAGTCAGCCTATTCTTCTAAAGGGATTTAATCTATATGACCCAACGTATGAGTGACCAATATCTCCTTTTTTTTCCTTCTTAACATTGCCTTATTTACGTCTGTCAGTTGACAGGAGATGTAGCAACCTACCCCAAATTCTAGAGCCATTGTTAGAGAATTCGATGGGAGGCTCGTGTGAATACCGTATATGGTCTGCTCCGATGGGCTTACCACGGTGGTGAATTTACCCATCAATCAATCATGATACCCGCGCAACATTCGCAGCAATTGTGTCGAACACTATCTGGGGCCCAAACAGCCTCGTAATATCTGATGAAACATTGATGCCAGATGATGATTGAATGCCTGGCCGGTTTTCAATATCATCTAGGTGAAAGTACTTGACTATTAGGAAAGATGTCATCAGCCGCTCCCACCGTCTACTTGAGCATTCAACTAGATATAACCTGTGGTCATAGATAATCCTCAACCGCAGCGCTATTACTACAATTGTGCAACTTTAGTATTTCCTTGATTGTGGAATTGATGTTTAATAACTTGGGCTTATTGATTCTTGGCAATACTGGAAGTTGCCAAATTTTTCGAATATTGCCCACGACTTCCTGAGACCTTCCGCAAACCATATATACCAAAGCATATATACCATTTATTTATTTATTTCCCTTTACGAAATTCGCCCATCAGTATAAATGCTTCAACTCAGTAGGTCTTTGGGTGAAAACCCGCACTTTCTTTTGACTACTGCAACAAGACCCTTTATGAATGCTATAGCACCATGCCCCTTCAAAACTCCTAGATATTTTTCCGAGTCTTATGTAGCTTTGAGTACTACTTTTCATGAAAATCCACTTGGCCCTTGAGATATTTCCTATGTGTTTACCTACTTGACCTTCTAGATGTCCCGATCACTTGTATGTTCCAAAATCCTCACAACATAATGCAATAGAGCTCAATTCTACACTGATACCTTCAAACTTTGGTTTCTGTGTGGAGTTATTGTAGTAAGGATGATATCACTGGTTAATATATTGAGTGGGAATTGTTGCAAATTTTGTGTTTACATCTTAATATTCCATTGACTTGGTAAGTCACAACAAAGAGCAGATTTCTTCAGCTATAACCTGTTGTAAGAGTCTTGGAGATATTGGAAGTGATTTGGAGAACAAGTAGATTATGTGGTTTTCACTTAATGATTTATTGAATGTAAAAGTGGTATTTATACTTTTACCTGGTCTTGGCATTACAAACACGTAGAATAGGTTAAGGAAGGTCCCAAGAACATGTGTGCAAAGTTTGGGCTGTTTGGACAACTTTGAGAATTTTCATGTTCTGGGTACCTGGTATTTTGGTGAAAATATTACAAGTAAATCCCGACAAGGAATTTGGTCAGTATTCTCTAGGATTTGAAGGTAATGATCTAAGTGACTAAGTTAGGTGAATATTTAGGTGGAAATACGAATTTTTACAACATAACCTAGGTGGCCTAGTTTATACTCACCAAAATTTCAAGTACCCAGAATATGTGGATCTGATACATTGTCCAAAAGCCCCCACAATTTGCACACGTGCTCTTGGGACCTTCTGAAGTGTATTGCACATGTTTATTCTGCAAGTCTTGATGACTTCAAGGACTGCGTAGATAACTTTACAAGTTAGATCTCAAGTAAATGACTCATTATTTAGCAATAAAATAAATTGAATCTCAAGGTTTATGAGTCATGTAGGTATAAACTGCAGTAAGTTGATGCTGTTGTAAGTTTTGTAATTACACCTAGATATTCACTTAACCTAGTCACTGGGATCATAACTTATAAGCCCTAGTATCTCCGGTATGAATTCTTTGTTGGGGCTTAATGTTTTTCCAAAATGTCAAGTACCCAGATAATGAGGATTCTCAAGATTATCTGAGTGCCCCCAGACTTTGTACACATACTCTATGCTTTTTTTGCCAAGACTGTGTAGAAATAGATATATGAAATTTTCAGTCAATAAATCATAAAGTGAAAATCACATAATCAACTTGTTCTCCCAACTGCTTCCAATATCTCCAAAACTCTTGCAACAGAAACATCATAGTTGCAATGGTGGACAATGCTGTATGCAAACTGTAGTCACTGATCTGCTTTCTAGCCGTGTGTAAGACAAGATTACTGGCTGCAAGCTTACTAATTTAGATATTTGTTGTGACAGATGTAGCTGGGTTAGAGATATGAACAATGACAATGTATTACATTCCAACTTATTCTGGGATATTGATTGGTTGCCGTGTACAAATCAGACACCATATGCTATTTGTAATCTTGGGCAGTATCAGAAGTGATTTGCAGAGCCAAAAAATGGGTGGCATTGATTTGTAGGTTTGTTGAGTTCAAATAGAGTATTTGGATTATTAGTGGGCTTTAGAGAACAAATGATAGGTATGTTTCCAGGAAGGACACATAGGTACTGTTAGAGGAACTTGGCAAAGCTAACAATGAGAATATAGTAAGGAAGGTCCCAGGAAGCTATGTACAAAGCTTTGGGTCACTTTAAGGAGTTTACTAACTCAGAGAACAAGTCAGTATTATCATCATAGGGGAATATTCAGCGATGTCACTCTTGCTACTAACAATAAAACTTATTGATTTCTGACCCATTAAAAAACCCCACCACCAAGATAGAACTAAAGCGGAGGTATCGGCTATTTTGGGGGGATTTCTATGACCCAATTGTTTGTCTTTACGCCACATCAAAATCCTGAATACTACACAAAAGGCATCAGTACCACCCAGAACTCTAGTAGATTCTTGTCACCGGCTGGCATCTTCAACTGGGAATTTGGGGATTTATTTAGATGATTATTTTGCCTGTGCGTCATCCACGTGCTTTCTCAAGAGACTGATCATATCCTTGGAGGACTTTGCTTTGAAGATTGAGGTGCCAGCCACGATCACATTGGCACCAGCTTTGGCAGCGACGGCAATGGTCTTCTCATCTAAGCCACCGTCCACCTCGATGTCCAAGTCAGGATACTTGGTCCTGAGCGTCTTCACTTTATCCATCATATCCTCCATAAATGACTGTCCCCCGAAGCCGGGTTCAACGGTCATGATCAGTATCTGATCCACCTTGTCGCAGAATGGAAACACGGAGTCCACCGGGGTTTTCGGTTTAACAGAAATGCCCGCTTTCATGCCCGCAGAGTGGATTTGATCAATAAGGGCACCAGCATCCTCTGTATCAGCCAAGGCATAGGTGAGTCTAGTGAAAGGACGCTGCTACATCGTCGTCATCAACTTACTTGTGGCCTCGATGTGAAAAGTGTACATGCTGGCCCCCGCCTCGGCGAAATCCTTCACCCACTATCAAGGGAAATGGAGGGGTTAAACGAAGGGAATACTCGGGCTACGAGAACGCCCCAAACCTACCTTTTCTGGTTCAGAAACCATCAAGTGGCAATCAAGAAACGCGTCGGTATGCTTTCGGACGGATTTTATGATGGGAGCACCGATAGTCAAGTTCGGCACGAAGTGACTAGAGCGCGAAAAGATATGAGTACCTCCGAAGGAATACAAGTGACTTGGCCATAAGTATCCGGTTACCCGTCCATAACGTCTGCAAGAGAAGATATATGGTTATCATACGTGATATCGTGGAGAGCATGTATAAATAACACCTACCCATGTGCAAGTAATCCGCGCCACATTGAACCATTCGTTCGCATTCTTCGGCGAGTTTTGCGAAGTCGCTTGACAATAAAGAAGGAGAAATCTTAGCAGTAGGCATATTTCGAGGGTGAAGGAGGGATATGCTCTGATGTTAGCCAGGAGAGATATTTAAATATTGACCGTTTCAATGGGTATCTTGGTTTAGTAATGAGGTCACTATCTGTCATCAAAGCTCAGTAGTTATCTTACGTCAATCGCCATGTGTGACAGCCAAAGCGAATCCGGAACAAACCATTCTAGGCCAAAGCATTATGGTTCAAGGATCCCGAATAGTATACAGAATTAAGAGTGGAGCAGATTTTTGGCTATTTCAACAATAGTAATGCAGTCGCACACATAAGGCCAAACCATCACTGGACACCAATTTCGGGTGGGATGGTCTATTGTTCAAATTCCAGAACCGGCAACCATGTTTCTACTCTCATGTTGAGTCTTACTTCATAACACTATTCAACCCTTTCATGAGTCATTATAACCTTTTCTCGGCTGAAAGACGCTCGGAGGTCTTTGCTATGACCGGTTGACAAGTAGCCAAGCACATCAGCCTGACATATATAAACTCTATTCCCACACCATTTGTTGAAGCTAACAGCCCTGCGACTCTGGATAACATACTCGACTACCTCTCCTTTATACAGTTATGCACATTTTGGAGCACAACCCCAAAGAATGTGAGGGATGCTTGGCCACTAAGATGAATAAGGGATGTGAGTGTGGCAGTCGCAATAGGATGCTTACTCTAAGTAGGATAGCTCAAAGGCTGCTTGATGCAGCCCAAGGGCTACCTCTGATTGAACAGGAAATGGATCCATTCAACCTGCTCTTGTGTGCGGAGTCAAGATCCCAAACACTGGAGCAATACCTATCTCAGCATCCGTACCACTCGCTGTTCCAGGCACACACAGATATCGACGTATCAATCGAAGATCCGGAAGCCATGAGTTCTCTTTCCACGCGACCAGTGATGATCAATGATATGAAAATCCCCATGAAACAAAAGATATCCACCAACTTGAAGATAGATGGTCTGTGGGAGTTTTCCAGAAGCGCCACCAACGAAGGGACGGACACTCTACGCATTCTTGAGAGTAAGCGTCAAGCCATCATCATGCGGCAGCAGAAGGCCATTCCGGCGTTCGATGGCTCGGCCGACGATACATCCAGACAATTAAAGGAAGGCTTTGAGCTCTTCAAGATGGAATTCACCTCAGCCATCGATACACTGACCCGACAAGGAATTGACCATCTGCTCTCCAAGGAATGCATCGCCGACTTCCACAGATCACCGGTGAGATTCTCCAAGGAGATCAAACGTATATTGAACGAGTCATTTGTCAGCAAGTCACCTTACCCCACAGAGGAAGAAAAGGAAAGGCTGAGCAGGTTGTGTAAGCTGAACTACAAGCAAGTCAGTGTTTGGTTCGCCAATAAACGTATGCGCACCAAAATACACCCTCCTAGTAAACTCACTAGCCTTCTCGCGATGCGTCAACCCAACATCACCGACATCAAATTTAAGCCAGACCAATATTACTATCCCGAGTACGACCAGTGCTACTCTCTAGAGTATGACGAGTTTACATCATCGGATGGCTCGTATTCCGGGTCGCCGTTTACTGAAGCCTCGATGGATAGTCTAAGGGATGCTTCGTTTAGCCCAATAGCGATGCCGAGCCCCTCCTTCCCCAGCGGCGGTGACTACATGCTAGGATACCCAGAATGCGGTTCGCCTACCTCGATGTTAACTATCCAGCCCGCTGTCGAGTCCGGATTACTTGATGAACAGGAGATTGAGATGCTGGCCTATATCGACCCCTTGTCCCTTCAATCAGACCAACAGATCGTTCCCACCGTGTTTACCCGCAAATTGAGCTGACTCCGACGATCCTGGTTTTCTAAATATGGATCGTGCCTACGTGAACCCACTTTCCCAGCGAATGTCACTCCGCTGATCCTTCTCAGAACACTCGATCGTCCGTGCTACACGAAATGCTTTGACACATTACCAGTTTACCGAAGAATCCTCCCTCAAACGTAAGTCGCTTCAGTTATTACACACGCTGCTATATACTTAATGAAACCGTAAAAGTTGGTTGATTTATTCACAATAGTACACACGAATTTCAATAAATTTCTATTAGTTTCCAATTAGGAGTGGTTAATCTATTTGGAGGAGAGGGCAACAACACCGGGGAGTTGTTTTCCTTCCAACAATTCCAAGGAGGCACCACCACCAGTGGAGACGTGGCTGAGGTTGGCCTCTTGTCCGAACTTGGCGGCAGCGGTGGCGGTGTCACCACCACCAACAATGGAGGTGGCTCCGTTCTTGGTAGCCTCAACGACGGCATCCATGGCAGCGCGGGTACCCTTGTCGAAGATTTCGAATTCGAAGACACCGAGGGGACCGTTCCAGAGGATGGTCTTGGCCTCAAGGATGGCCTTGCGGTTGATCTCGCGAGACTTCTCTCCGCAATCAAAACCTTCCCAGCCAGCTGGGATACCAGTCTCATCGGTAGCGTAACCAGTGTTGGAATCCTTGCTGAACTTGTCGCCAGTGACGTAGTCACAGGGGAGGTAGAGTTTGACACCGTTCTTCTTGGCCTTCTCGACGATGTTACCGACGATTTCGGCACCAGCCTTGTCGAACAAGGAGTTACCGATCTCGACGTTCTCGAGGGTCTTCTTGAAGGTGTAAGCCATACCACCACCGATGATCATGGCGTCAACTTTGTCGAGCAAGTTGTCAATAAGTTGGATCTTATCGGAAACCTTGGCACCACCAAGAATGGAGAGGAAGGGACGCTCGGGGGATTCCAAAGCCTTGGAGAAGAAATCGAGCTCCTTCTTCATGAGGAAACCAGCGGCACGGACGGGGAGGTCAACACCGACCATGGAGGAGTGGGCACGGTGAGCGGTACCGAAGGCATCGTTGACGTAAACTTCACCGAGCTTGGTGAGGGACTCACGGAAAGCCTTAACGCTCTCGGGGGAGGCCTTGGTCTTGTTACCCTCCTTGTCCTTGACGGAACCTTCTTCCTCGATGTGGTAACGAAGATTCTCCAAAAGGATAACCTTACCGTCCTTGGCGGCGACGCAGACATCCTCAACTTCCTTACCAACACAGTCCTCAAGGAAGGTGACATCGCGGCTCAAAAGCTTGCTGAGCTCCTCAGCAACAGGCTTGAGGGAGTACTTGGCAACACGCTCACCGTTGGGACGACCAAGGTGAGACATGAGGATGACGGCGGCGGCACCGTTGTCAAGAACGTGCTTGATGGTGGGGAGGGCAGCAACGATACGTTGGTTGTTGCTGATCTTGCCATCAGCGAAGGGGACGTTGAAGTCAACACGGATAAGGACACGCTTACCCTTGACATCAACATCAGCGATGCTGAGCTTGCTGGAGAGAGAGTTGTTGGACATTGTTAAGTGATTACAAGAATGACTTCGTAGTAAGGAGCACTCTCACAGAGCCACCCATTTATATTCATGAAAGAACGGTTCAATCAAAAAAAACTCGACTAGGCGAATTGGGCCTATTAGGGATTGGGACAAGCTTTGCTTACGTCAAAATGGATTCAATACCAATGATTCCACCAAGTCAGCGGGATTTTCGAGGTATAAACAATCAACCAACCGTATACAGGAGGCATGGTCAACACGATGAGTGGTCTGGGGGAGCGTCGATTGGTCGGCTGAAGGATGGATTTTGAAACCAGGTAAAGGAATCTTTTAGCTTTTCAACAAGGTGATAACCCCTTTACGTCACGCCCATCGATGGCTAATTCGATAATTATATATATGTCAATGCCTGGATGGTTCCATTGGATAACTTTGATCGAAAAGCTCGTAATCGATGGCATTTGCGGATGTTTTGGATAGTTTCGGGTGGGTTAGGCAGTGTTGGCAATGGATATCCAGGCAATTAGTGAAGATTTGGCATTGATTCCCAGGGTCTAGATCCGGCCTCTGGCCAATGGGCACCTCGGTGAATGGGCTGTGCTTTGGCTCGGAAACCTTGAGCGCATCACCTCATCACATATATCCATCTGCCTTATCTCTGGGCGAATGATCGCTAGTGTGCTTAAACCTACTCGAACCTTCTTTGCGATCCCTTATCGTCATTTGGAGCCAATGGTGGTGTCGATCAAGACACTGGTTTGTTTTATGCAGCGATGGCCATCCTGCTCTGGATTTCTCCTATTCATTTAGGGGTGATCCTCAGATAGCATTGATCGATAGCCATCGGTTAATCATTTTCGTAAGATGACTGCATTATCAAGCTGTCTTTAATTAGTCTTGAAACCGAGTTACTATATGGAGTTGGTCGTGATCTAACCTGTAGTATGAGGTTGATGTATAATACAGGCACATTGTGGGTGAAAGGAAGTGCTTCTACAAGGTGTCTACAAACAAGAGGTGGGTCCATTAATTAGTTCTATACAGACATGGTGCTAAGGAAGGCGCATCATGGGAACAATTTGTCTTGCGGTTGGTGTTGCTGTTGTTGTATGACTTGATAAAACTGACGCAGCTTCTGATTCTCTGCTCGCATCATCTGAAGCTGTGTCATTAAGGCCATCTGGGTCTCTTTCATGCTCTCCAAGTGTTGGATGGCTGTGGATGTACATGTTAGTGTCGAGTATGGCCATGAATCATTTAAGAAAGCCCTTACTTTTCCCGAGGATGCATGCTTTGCTGATCTTCTTGTTGCTACAGTTTGGTAAATGCTTCTTGAGCTCCTCGAATCCATCTTTGATTTGCGCCCGACGCTTTTGCTCTGATTGAATATGAATTTGGCGTCTCATTTCAGCGTTAGAAACGCTAGGTTGATTAGGCTGATTAGCATATGTGTATCGATATAGTAAGATGGTGAAAACTTACCTATGATCTTCACCACCGTCAGAGTTGGTCTCGCTTTCTTCTGAGAAAGATTGTCTTGTCCGTTTGCGTGAGCATCCAGATGCCTGCTCATATGCCTCCTTGTTGTACTCTTGGATCTCTAGGAGTCCGTTCTCGGAAGATGGGGATGAAATAATCGGAGAGTCCAATGGTGTCCAGCAATTACAGTTGGTATTGGTGGTTGGAACGAGATTACTAGGCACCGGTATTGATGGAAAACCAAAGTTGTCCGCTTTCAAAAACGATGGCGTAAGCTAAGAAACTCAACAGCGGTATTGGTTGCATAATACTGTACCAGCTGGGAACAATGGCTCGGCAAATGATTCTGTCTTCAATTCTATTTCATTAGGACCCATTACGGTGAATGGCTGAGTAGAGAATTGCTGAAGCAATGTCATATTAGCTTGCTTAGACATGTTGATATCCTGTAACAGATGCTTCTCTAAAAGCCTAACTACAGAGGGACGGAAGAAGTAAAAGTGAACAAGTTCAGCTGGCGTATGGGCCAGTATTTATAGCTTATAAGACCAACTATAACTTCCAAGATTCGTATTCCCTTATTCGGTGGTGTATAGCTCATAATTGGTAAACTGTCTTACTTGAAAACCCTTCTTGAAAACCATCTAGATAGTCACACTAGTAAAATTTATTCGTTGGGGAGTCCGGAACCATTTGGCTTGAATATTAGGAACGCTTACTCCGAACCAATGGTCACTGAGGAGTGAAGGGATTTCAGCCATATATGGAAGCATCCGATAATACTGCCCCAAGTATGCTTCCCAAGTTTTTCCGTTAGCTAAATAATTAGCTCGGGCAAAGGGTAAATGATATCTAGCACATAGTATGAGTCTACTTAATTAGCGCGCATATCCCCGGTCTCAATCCCGGAAGTTTGCTAAGTATTCGAGGGACCAGCCATGGAAAGGTATAATCTGATAAGAGCCCACCTGGCTGTAGTGTGGAGTAACAACCCTTGGGCTTGACATACCGTACCAAAGAAGCACTATGTTTCAGCTTTTAACTAAGTTGACCATTTCTGGTGCCTTATTGACAGTCCTTTCGATTCTGATTTCCGAAATACACGCGATCTATAAATAATACTTGATTCGCTAGGTATGTTCGGGTAAAATAGGGCTGTCGGATCTACCTACCTAGTTAAGTAATCTGGAGAGATATTATGGCTCCGCGTATCCCATGATAAATGTCACCATTATTAGGATTGCTGCCCACTTAATCCTCTTGGACTAAATGGCATAGTGTGTGAATAAAGTACCTTTATTTGGTTATATTTTTAACATATAAATCGATTAACATATTTAGTTTGGGGATCTCAGCTGAGGTCATGCTATCACCTAAAGGTTAACTAAGTAAACCAATTTACCAGTGGAGCTTGCATAAAGTTAATCCTGAAATTTCATTTTCCCAAATTGGATAGATGCAATTGATTCTTTAGCAAACCAGAAATTGGCACATTTCATGATAACAACTGACGGATAACGGCGCATTCATTCTTATTTAATTGGTCCTGATGATTGTACGTATTAAACCTTAAACGTGAAACGTTTCATTTCGAAAATTATTGGCTTGAAATAGTCGCCTCCAGGAGGGTCTTCTAGAGATGTTGCCTTGCAGTATTAAAAGAGAGAAAGACTGTTCGAAACGTTTCGTGCAGCTAAGGCTGCGCGACGCAGTGACGCCTATGTGTCCGCCAAGATACGTGTCAGCTGTCCATCATGTAAATTTCCTTTCTAACCCTACGTACGCTAGTCATCCTATCACATGAATAGAGCGGTCGAGTAATATTGTCAGAATTGCTTGGTCAAACTAAAATTATTGTCTAATTTCGAAAAAATCCAAGGCTGTGAAACAAGCCAGATTACCACGATTGGCAAATATATTTTATCTTCTGAGTGAATCCCTGTCCGGCAGATATTCAGCTCTCTCTCTTCTCCATACTCATTTTCCCTCCACAAGTGCACAACCACCTAAAGAAACTTCTGTCTATATATACGCATATCAACACATACACTGGCACATACGTTGTAACAAGAAGCATCCAATACTAAATAACGTACCCCATTCATATATACTAGGCTCAACTTAAGGTATTGCACGTTCCTCATTATTTCTCCTTTGTATACAAGAACTAGCGTAGCAGCAGTGTTGCACCTGGTCCTCACATCCACCCCAAATATATGCACATAGATATCCTCTGAATTCACCATCTTAGATTATTATACATTTCAATAGAAAGTATGTCTACCAGTATTAAAGAGAACTCCGTAGATAAACATCATCATCATCTTTACCACTTCGGGCTGAGAAAAGCTTTGGCCAGGGGCGCCCGTAAAACATTCAAGGCTATTCTCCCAACATGGGGTCATAAACGCCCACATACTCCCAGAAGAAACAGCTTTGGTCGTCACAGTCGTCCGAATTCAGCAAATGGAGAGATCAAGGCGGAGCCCATCCCCAACTCTGATATGATATTGGACCTAAAGTCAGGCTTATGTCGATTTTTCTAATATCTTCGTCTTAAACTAACCAGTCTTGTGCTCAGGACATTGAAGAACCCAGAGGTACTGCAGATAAAGGTAACGGAGCTTATTCGCAGCCTGATTCCTAGCTGGGGCCACGCCGAAGTGTCGGATGTGAAGCTGCATCGTATCAGTGGTGCTCTGACCAATTGCGTATTCTTGGTCGAAGGGCCAGCTAAAAAACACAAACCCGAAGGAGGGGTTCAGAAGATACTGCTGCGTGTTTACGGCGAAGGTGTCGATCAGCTCTTCATCAGAGACAAAGAACTCTGCTGGCTCAGCAGACTATCCTCCTTGGGTATCGGCCCCAAGCTTCTGGGGCTCTTCCGCAATGGTAGATTGGAGGAATATATTGATTCAACTACCCTGACCAGGGATGACATTAGGGATCCTTCCATCTCGCGGCATATTGCAAGGCGCTTAATGCAACTGCACACTGTTGTATCAATATATCCGCCTGAGGAAGATTTCGTACCAGAGATGTGGCTAAGCATTGATAAGTGGTATCCATTGGCCATCAAGGCCGCCTCATTAGTCGCCCAACGGGATCCAGAAGCTCGCGATCGTTTAGAGGCGTTCGATCTAGTCAAACTGGGGGATGAGATAGATGCATTCCAAGACGCATTATCCGAGCTCGAATCACCAGTCGTTTTCGCACACAATGATGTATGAAGTATTGCTAATAGACAAGACCACCTTCCAATCACTAACATCGCGTTTCATCCACTCTAGACTCAGTATGGCAACATTCTTCGAGCCAAAAAAACCAACGAGCTGATTGTGATCGACTTCGAGTACTCAGGGTATAACTATCGAGCCTACGATATCGCCAACCACTTCTGCGAATGGACGGCAGACTACCTCTCGGAGGAGCCACACTTTCTGCGCCTCGACAAATACCCAAGCAAGGAGGAGCAGTACAATTTCCTTTCGGCCTATGTCGAAGCGGAGAAGCAATTCAGCAGCGTAGGAGAGTCCGAGCCATCCAGCCAGGAGAAGATCGAGAAGCTCTACAAAGAGGTGAATCAGTTTGCGCCCGCCTCTCACCTCCTTTGGGGGCTTTGGGGCCTTGTTCAGGCATCACAATCCGGAATTGAATTTGACTATTTCAAGTACGGAATGCAACGGTTGGAACAATTTCGAGTGTTGAAGGATCAGGGATTTCCTGGCAATTGAAGAGGATTTAATTACTATTCACTCTGTACCTATTAGTTCACTTTCTCGTTAATAAAGGATATATTCGCAACGGACTTCATTTTATTTACCTAGTCAATGACGTAAACCATTCTAGCGGTTAGCCTGACCATGTTTCAAATATGTATAAAATGCGCTTATATCAGGAGAAGGGAGGTGGTGAGGGGGGCAATGTTGAGCAAATGTTTGAGTGCCAGTGGGATTGATGGAAAGTATATGACAACTAGAGTGATTCTATCCAAACCATGTACTGCTTGTTCAGCGCATGGTCCTGATGTAACTATATAACTATATATATATATATGACCACAGGTTTTGTGAGTGGGGGGGGGGAGAACTAAATTCAAAATATAGCAATAGACGAAGGTGAAAAATATAGTTTAGAAGTATATACAAGGGCCACCAGATCTGGGTGATGATTACGAAATATGCGAGTGGCGCAATATTCCCCTTGTGTCGGTTGAGGCTCGATTAAAAAGTGCCGCCGGCTTGGCCTGACCGAGCGCCAACACTAAGCGATCTGGGGCGTAAATGGATCTTACGGAAGGAGAGCGCAAGTGGATTCGCTCTAATCAAGCTTGCGTTGGACTTGATTTCACTTGTATTTCCCCTCGCCATAGCGGTCGATTCGTTCGGTGGATAGCGCATGGTGACTTCTGGTGAAATATCCTTGAGTGAGAACATGGAATCCAATGGAAGAGGATTTTGAGTTCTACAGATAGGAGAACGACCCAGGAGTTCACCATAGCCTATGGTGTGGTCTCCACAATCATCGAGGCGTCTTTGTTTCTTCTCGATAGACATAGGCTGAGCGGCTTCGAAAGTAGGCCGTCTATCCGTCGGAAATTCGACTGAAGAATCCGGTGCAGTGTAAAAGGTTTTAGGGCTTCCATTATTAACTATTTGCAAGAGCTCCACGTAAGCGTCGTTCTCGGCAGTCCTGTCAACTATGAATGAGTGAAAGGTTGAATGAGGGATTTTGAAGGGAGCTTACCACTCAGGCAGCTTCGCTTTCAAGTCAGCCTCGAATGTATCTTCATCACTGTCCTCGTCCAAAGTGGATAAACTCCAGGTTGAGGAGGCGCGGGTGGGGCCCGGCTTGTACATATTTTGGTCACCGCAGTGAGGCTTTTTAGGAGCCGGTGCGATGATATCGTTCGAGTCGTACGCAAGGAACTTATAAGGCAGCTTAATGTCACCGTTCAGAGGAGTTGGTAGGCGGTTGAATCTTGGTAGATCCAGGTCCAACGAAGAGTTCTTGGACTTGACGGGAGAGCCGCAAGACCCTCCAAACGGTAGTTGACGTTGAGTGGTGTGTTGGAAAAGCATGGCTTCCGAAAACACGCGAGTTGATTATTTAATACAAATAGAGTTCACCAAAAGGGTATTTAATGTTTAGCACGAAAGATATACAAATATACACAAACAAGATGAAGATACGTGAGGAGAGAGCGATCACGTAAAGAACCAATGTCAGTAGCGGCGGCAGCCATGGTATATAAATAACAATCCCCCAAGTGCAACCAACCGAATTGATTGGCAATTTCATTGCGTAGAGAGATCAGGGTAATTTCATGAATCTGGAAAAATAAAAACCAATCGGTGAATGGGGGATTGATGAGAAATGTGCATTCACCTGATACACTTGTAGGAGCCTGATGCTGTTCATTATGAGGTTCCATATCCTGATATATTAGCAAGGCTCAGATACATTTCAAGTAGGAGCAGGTTAGCGATCATCGAGAATGAGCAACACTGCTTGCATCGGGTAGGGTGGCTGCCACTCGTGCAGGCCAACATGCAGTGGCAATCCATCCTTCTCCTTCCAAATACATCACGCAGCACTCTTACGTAAGTATGCTCCCATCAACAATGTCAACACCAGCAACGTCCTTGGAAATGGCCGTTGGTTTGTGGCACTGCAGGGGACATTGATGTATTTATTTGACTATGGTAACACTTTATTGCGCATACTGCCAAATACTCAACAAACCTTGCTAATTTCCACTTTAATCGTCATGCTAATAGGTAGAGTCAGATCAGTAACTGTGATTTCATCGCCCACTTGGACCAGGTCCTTCATCTGCTTGGTAAGGTTGAGACGAGTTGCTTGCTCCAATGCAGGAGGGGCTTGCATGTACAAGGATTGTGATGGTAGACGTAGACTGGGCTTCTTGAGTTGGCTGGAATTGGATGAGTGTCGGTGGGATTTCAGGAAGATCTGCTAGGTCTACTTACATGTCAGGGTTTTCAGTCAGATACTCGATAAACTCGAGCAGAGTCCATTCAGGATTGACTTGGACGGTCACGGAGACTGTGCCGCACACGCTACAGTCAGGCTTACGCTGGTGCTGGAAAGTGTATGTGTAGACACTCTCGTTCCCAGTGTACATCATGTAGTTGTCCAGGTAAGGCACCGAGCTTGTTGCTATCTTGAATGCTTCATTGGTACAGGCGGCTTTGTAGGGTGGGTTCGTATTAGTGGACGATCACCAAGTAGAGGATCTCGAGGGAGTTACCTGCTATCACTGCGTTGGTCGATGCTATAGCAGGGATGATGTTTTTGACAACCCCCTGTGTAAGCGTGTAGGTAACGCCTGTGATGTCGAATTGCTTAGCGCGAGCCGAGGCGGTATCAAAAAGCCATTTAATGTGTGCCGGATCATCAGTGTCAAGTTTTTTATCTGTATCGGGTCGATAAGAATACGATCGCCAAGCTGAGTATTGCTATGCTCTTTACCTCCATGAACCTTGGGCCATTCCAAGACAGAGGCCCATTCGATACAGTGCTCTGGCAATCGAGGGGTGTTTGCGATGGTACAGATGGGATAGGTGGTCGGCTTGTTCAGCATGTCCAGTGAGCACTCGTAGCATGACGAGATGGTGGGCAGAATCACACGAGCCTGTCCTTTGAAGCCTATGTCACAAACAATTAAAGTCTCTGCCAAGGTGTAGGCGTAGCGTGCGCAACCATACCCTCAGTTCCACCATCAATGAGCGGCTTGATACTCTCCGGAACTTCATCGTCCACCATGTTCACCAGTGTAGCGTTGATCCATCTTCTTGCTTCTACCGAATCCAATCCGCAAATAACAAGTTGGAATTGCGAGTAATATTCATCGTCTTTGTCTTGGATTTTGCCAAAATATCTGTATATTTCAATTGGGTTGATATCGTATGAAGATAGAGGATTTCACGTCCTAAAGATGCTTACGGTGTTACTTTGACCCCTTCTACACGCTTCATTATAAACTCGGCGGCCACGATGGCTTTCGGTCTTCCCACATCACTTGGTCTGATATGCAACACGTGTTAAATATGGTAAGTCTGGGTGAAGCAAAAGCTACTTCAAGATCGTAATCAACTGCCACCTGAATAAGAACTGGCGGTTTAGGTTGCTGACGTCAATGGTGTCCATGTCAATTACGTGAATATCGGAGAATCCGCTCAGAGCGAGGTTCTTCAGGATTTCGCAGCCCAAGCCGCCTGCACCAATGACAAGAATTTTGCACTGGCGGAGGAAAGTTCTGACCTAGAAGTACGACAATTAACAGGCTGTTGACTTCAACCAGGCGGGAGTCTAAGAATACTTCTTCTCCCGGGGCGAAATCGGGATGACTGAAGGGCCCGGTCCTGTCCAGCACTTTTCGTATATTTGCCCAACGACCTTTCCAGTCTACGTTGACTTCAGGTGGAGTCGCCATTTCCTCAACAGAATCAGTTTGCATGTCACTCATACGTTTATTGCTGTTGATGGTTGCTCGTTCTATTATTCAATCTTAAATCTGCTGCCACACTGTTACGTCAATATACAGATGGATTAAGCGAAATTAAACAGGATCCATGGATTAGCACGATGTTAAGCATCAATGGATCAGGCAACTTTTCGCTGCTGTGACTATTCAACAGTGGTAGGGGTGCTGGAGAGAAAAATTTTGATTTTTGAATATTAACCCGCTAAGATTTTCGCTAGTTCTTGACGTGTTTAGGTTTTGCCTGGTTCAAGTTGGAGACTAAGTGGGCAGAATGCATCACGGAAAACACTTTCGCAGACTCAACAAAAAATGGTCTCACCGCGTGGCCATGCTTCGTAATATGACCACTTCCTTGATTCTTCAAGGGAGAATCAAGACGACTCTTCCAAAAGCCAAGGAATTACGACGTGTTGCGGAGAGAGTAAGTTTTCTCTTCAGCGTTTGCAGTTTCGTTTGACCGCTTCCACGTTTTCGGTTCAGTTGTATTCTGTTGCTCACTCTATATCTCTATAGATGGTTACTTATGCCAAACGTCAAGATGAGAAGGGCAAACAGTTGGCTCGAGCTTTCCTTAGAGTAAGTGGCTTCAGATATATCAATATGGGACATCGAAGTTCCCTGCAAGACATGCGGATGTCTAACCCACTCTCATTAATAGGAACACCCCGAGTCGCTTCCCAAGCTCTATGAATTGGCCGAGCGTTTCAAGACCCGTCCCGGAGGCTACACTCGTATCTGGAAATTCGGCAACCGTTATGGCGATAACGCACCTATGGCTATCATTGAATATATCGACGGACCACAGGATTTGAAGTACAACCTGTTCCTCAAGTCACTTGCTTACAAGCAGTTGCAAAAAGAAAACATGGTCCCCCTGCCAGTTGAGAAAGACAAGTTGAACCTCAACAAGAAGATGACCAAAGACGAATTCAAGAAAGTGATGAACAGGAACCAAGCCGAATCCAAATTCCAACGTAAATTAAACAAAGTGCTGGCAGGCAAGAACATCACTCGTGAGGAATTGAATGCCGATGTAGATAAAGAAATGGAAAGAATCATCTCCCTCATGAAGGAGACCAACATTGGCTTGTATGGAGCTAAACCTGTCACCGCTGATGGCAAATAGACTTGCCTTGACTCGGTCCACATCCCTTGCATTTAGACAACAAAGCTTGCCTTCATCTCTTTGATGGATTTCTTTAATTTCATTTTTATTTCCCCGGAGAATCTCTCTTCATTTGAACCAAGGCCATTTCAGTCGTTGTTTCCTATGTCCCATGCATCTTTGTATTCTCATAAAAACATTTCATTGAACTCATTCACCTCATGCTGGTTATGTAAGCTCGAATCTCGATGACGGTCTGGATTACTAATGCGTTTGTACCGCAGTGTGGAGAAAAAATGGTCATATGACTGACTCATCCTAGGAATTTGATGAACCTCCAAAATGAACAGTCACCGTTGGGCCATTACATTATATTCCTTGAATACAGTTCTAGTTCTCAACAGTAGCCATGAGTTCGTGGTTTGAGTTAGCGTTCTTTGAAAGTGGTGATGAATACGAAGATGTGTCAGATGAATATCAAGAAGCCTTTGACGGAGATATGGCTGCGATGGAAGAGGAGTACAGTACTGATTCGGAATACGAGCTCTATAGCTCCGAGCAGGAGGAAGCCCCCATAGCCACTTACACCCCTATTCAAAGCAAACTCGAGAAAAAAGAAGCGTTGAAGAAGAGCCATGAACTACGAGCCTCCGGCGAGTTCGGCTATTCCGATGCTTATGTAAACCCTCAAAACATCATAGGCAGACGAAGGACATCTGTCAACGTGGTGGACAAGCTCATAGCTCGAGAATGCATGCCCAGCTATTTTCTTAAAGCCCCTGTCTCAAAGGTTTGGAAAGGTCCCTTCTACCCCCTAAAGTTAGCTTCTGACCTTGTGATCTACAATAGAACTATCGTCCTTCCGGAAGAGGTCAGGTGGTTGCACACTACGATTCACGCCCATACTCTGGGCAATTTTCGGAGGACGGGTATGGTGTAGGCTTGCTTTCAAATACCGAGTTGGCGCTAACAATATTCCCAGAACCTTCTTTTACGCTTGTGGACAGGATTTTCTTGTCCATATATACGACACTACTGGGCCAGAGTTTGTGGAAACCAAAGTCATCGTTGGTGAAACAGGTAGCATGCATCGCAGCGAATCCTTGTCATGTGGTGTTTACTAATATGTATGGAATATTCGTAGGCCGGTGGACCATCACAGGTATGGATTGTTGCTTACTCATCCGTCTCAGACTAGCCGCTTATCGTTGTTGCCCAAAAAGATGCCTCGCTAAGCTCGGACAATCAATGGATCATATATTCCTCTATCTCTCCTGTACTATATATGGCGAAGACCGACCCACATGACGACACGCAGCATGCTCTTGACTTCGGGAGAGATGAATATCCCGGTTTTGGGGTTTGTAGAAGTCATTTGATCAGCAGCGTTGCACATCGTTTAATCAGTATCGCCTATAGCTGTGGTCCATTAGGTTCTCCGGAGATGCTCGTGAGATTGTAGCCGGGGCGAGTGATGCAAGAATATACAGTATGTCTCCTATTTAGTCGATCCAACACGATCTGGTCTGACCCGTCTCCAGTATATGATGTTGAAACTCGTAAGGTAGTTTCCAGAAGCGCTGGTCATGAGGATGAGGTGAATGCAGTTTGTTTTGCCGATCCAGCATCGACTCATGTTCTTTTTAGTGGAAGTGATGACTCGTTTGTGAAAGTTTGGTTGGTCATTTCATCGCGAAACTCGTCACTCCCGATGCTTATCCTCGTTGACTAGGGATCGAAGATCGATGAAGGGGAAAGGGAGTCGTCCCGCAGGCGCCTTGGTGGGCCATAGCGAAGGGATCACTTTTGTTGCCTCCAAAGGAGATGGTCGCTATTGCTTGACCAACTCGAAAGACCAAACCATGAAGCTGTGGGATATCAGGTTTGAGCTCTATTCCAATCTAACGATAGCGGGAGATCCTCTCTGATATTTCCTTATTTTGAAGGAACATGATGACTGCCAGTCAGTTTGACAGTTCAGAGCGATTGGATTTCCGCTGCCATTGGGATTATCGCTTCATGGAGTATCCAGGCCCAAGAAGATTCCGACATCCAAATGACTGCTCGGTGATGACTTACAGGGGTCACCGAGTCCTCAAGACGCTGATTCGTTGCCATTTCTCTCCGTTGCATAATACTGGCCAAAGATATCTGTATACAGGTTCAGAGGATGGCAAGGTCCGAGTCTTCAATCTTGCTGGAGACATTGTCCAGACTCTCAACGTTGGTGCGGCGACCAGTAGAGATTCTACAAGGCCCATCTCCCGCCGGGCTGTTACTCGAGATGTCAGCTGGCACCCTTATCTTCCAAAGATTGTTTCCACCAGTTGGCATGGAAGCCACGACAACTCGGGATCAATTGTTCAACACCAATACACTTCGGCCACAATCTGTTAGGGCATCGAACCTGTATCACTCTTGCTACCGTTTCAGAAGTGACGATACAGAAATCGACTGGTGCTCAATGAATTATTATTACTAAAAAGTCCATTCGCTTTGACATGTTACGTATTAGAAGGATTCAAACCTGTTGATCAAAGTAAGGGGAAGCATTGGCGTGGTTTAACCCAATTTGGAGAGTATCTGCTCGCTTTGTCATCAATATCAAACAGTGATGCAGAAAGCGTCGAAGTCAATATTATGCACAGCTATATGGCCAGTACGAGAGCAACAAGCAAAAGAAGCTGTAGTGGATATCAGTTTATTTCGACTCTTCGTCCTTAAATAACCAGAATTAGTTCAGCACTTTCCAGGTGGTATATGTAGTTGGTATGTCTTTTGCTAAAAGGATAGGAGTGCAGATAGCCAATGCGGCTAGCTATGAAAAGAAAATAGGTGGAGGCGTCTCTATGAATGGGTGTCACGTGAAAACCCCCTCCATCTTAAATAATATGCAATTAGCTGTCATTCTCCGGGTAGATCAGACCAAGGGATGATCGATTACCAAAGAAAGATGAAACAAACACAATACACTAACAGTCCGGATTAGTTACCCGTAGTTTCATGGTGTAATCAACATGATCAACCAAGCTAATGCTGGATCTACGGTGTTCCCAGGTTTCGCTACTAACGGAGCAAGGATATTCTGGTTCCAAGGTGAGTCTTTTCCGATTATATAGTATGAATGCAAGGATTGCACTTCCAATGAAAACCACCCCTGCCAAGGTGAAGACAGCGGCCATCAAACCAGTATTATCTATGAGACTTCCTGCACTAGCGGGGATTCCGCCGATGTTATTGGAGATTGGTCCGTTGCCACCCTCGGGTCTCGAAGCCCATGTGGATGCGTTTAGACGACTGGAAGAGAGCTGGTTTCTGACTTCGGCTTCCTCCGTAAGCTCGTTTGTTTTGATGGTGTTTTGAGGCGTGTGGCCTGTGTCTGGATGGTTTGATCCAACTGCATACACGCTAGTAAATTCACTGCCACCACATACTTCTTCTTCGCTGCCCACACAGGGGGTCTGGCATCGATACTCGAAAGCCTTGTTAGTTCTTGGTGGGATGGTGTTGCTACAATAACAGAATTTGCCGTCGTGTGTGCCAGAATAGACAAATTGGTGGACTTGGCAAAAATCGGCGCATAGTTCGTTTGACTGAGAAAGATCGACGAATGGATTAGGAAGGTCGGTGGCACTCAGATCGTTGAGGAGCGGGACGTCGTCAGCATCTTCGTAGCAGCCGACATAAACGCTGCCTTGAGTTAGTTTAGGGTAGAGAATATAGAGGATTATAAGAGGCGCCTTGAACTGGAGCATCGCAGTTAGTTCTCATGCAAGCCAACACTGGCTTCTGTTAAGCGGTATGGTTAATACGGATATTTAGAATAAGCAGATAGTTGGCGAATCTTACCGAAGTAGAGGGAAGAGAAAAACAGAGAGTGTGGAGGGGCCCGAGAAGTTCTTTAATATCTTCCTCATAGCTCACGTTCTTAGATACAATATGCGAGAGGCACAGTGGAGAACAACAATCACCACAGCTGTGGAGGCTCCATCTTGAATGTCTTTGCAAAACCAAACATTGGAAATACATGGAATTCAGCAGCCGTTCCATCGAATCCCATCGAATCCCATCCAATCCAGGCGAATAATAGGGGACAATTGATGGCTGAGCAAACCGTCACCCTGGAAATGGCTCAAATGAATGGAATGATGCAACATACACCTGGCTGCATGTTGTATACCTGCGGAGTTTTTGGAAATCAATAAAGATTCAATTCTCTCGTTCATGTATAAATGCTCGGCACTGGCAGTGAGGAGACTTCTATTGGAATATACAAGGGTTGAGGGGGCTATTCCTATATGGCTAATGCTACTGACCACTGGCTGCTTTGGCATAGAAACCAGGTTGCTACTTCCTCAGCTTGATACAAGTGAGACGTCGTCATCACTTTGTGAACATGTGAATGCCAATTAGATAGAAAGACTGCTAAATCTAGTCACGCGTGGGACTTCATAATTATCAATATACATCTAATTGATCCAAAAGAGGCCAATCATTATCCAAAATCTTCAAACGTCTCCTTTCTTATAACTTGCGCCAGTAGCGCTGCCAGCAAACTTTAGTCATACCATCCTCCATATTCAACTCTGCAAACCATTGTAGGCCTTGGATAACTCACAGCTGAATACACCATGTCCTCTGCACAGAACGTCCTTAATATCCCTTCGGTTCTACCTATCATTCCGCTGAGTAACAAGGTCTTACTGCCTGGCTTTATACTCCGCTTGGAAATCACTCAGAAAAATAACCTAACCCTCATGGAGGATGTCATCAAAAGTGTTCAAGACAAGAAGGAAGCGGTAATCGTAGGGTGTGTACCTTTGACCACTCAGACGAGTCCCACTGAAGAAACTGACGCTGAGAAGCTAGCGGAAGAGCCGCCATTACGGAAATTGGGTTGCGCAGCACGTATCATTGGTCTCAAACGTTCTTTACAAGTCCGTGAGGGGTTTATTGTTGTCCTAGAAGGTTTGCTTTACGATGGGATGACCATTAATGGAATTTGCAAATTTAACAATTCAATGGCACTCAATTTACAGGGCTAACTCGTATCGAGGTGCAGTCAATAGTAAAGAATACTCCTTATCTTGAAGCGAACGTTCTTGTTCACCGAGATCCCAGTAAGTGTTGCTTCAGCTTGACCCTTCATAGCGAATCTAGGTTGGTCTAATGCTTTCCACTATAGACGATGTGAAAGACTCAGCGGTGGAAGAGGCTGTGGTGAAGCTTAAGGCGACCGCCAGAGAGTTGCTGGTTCTACTTCAAGAATTGAAACTTCCAGAATCCATGGTAACGCAGCTACAAAAATTCATCAACACCCTCAAGCCGGGACCTCTGGCGGACATACTGGCCAGCACGGTCGATTTCGGATATGAAGACCGACTGAAGATTCTTGATGCCGTTGATTTAAAGATGCGGGTGGAAGAGACCGCAGAATTGTTGATAAAACAAATCCAGGTATTCCACTAGAGTTTTCGAGTTGTCCCCTTCACCCATTAAGCCAAACTTTATTCTAGGTATTAAGGATATCACAAAAAGTTCATTCTACAGTGAAGGGGAATTTGAGTAAAAAGCAACGTGATTACTATCTACGCCAGCAAGTAGGCCATTGAATGTCGCCTCTTATGGTCTCTATCAACACTGACATGCTCATGTATTTTTAGATGAGTGCCATAAAAAAGGAGCTCAATGAACACAACGAAGACGATAACGACGATGAAGATGATAACGACTTGGGTGAGCTTACCAAAAGACTGAAGAATGCCAACCTTCCGGAAGGAGTCCAGAAGGTTGCCCAACGAGAATTGCGCCGTCTTAAGCGTATGCAACCTGCAATGGGCGAATACCAAGTTATTCAAACCTACCTAGAATGGCTATCTGAAATCCCATGGGCCATTTCTAACGAGGACATTATCGACCTGAAGAAAACCCGTCAGCAACTCGATCATGATCACTTTGGTGTGGAAAAAGTCAAGAAGCGGATTATTGAATACCTTGCAGTACGAAAGCTCAAGAAGGATCTGAGAGGACCCATTCTGTGTTTGATCGGCCCTCCTGGAGTAGGCAAGACTTCGCTGGGCCAGAGCGTGGCATCAGCCTTGGGTAGAAAATTCCATCGCATTTCACTAGGTGGCGTTTCCAACGAAGCAGAGATTAGAGGTCATCGAAGAACCTATCTAGGCTCCATGCCAGGTCTGATTGCCCACGCGCTTCGAAAGTGTGGAGTTAACAACCCTGTGATTCTCTTGGGTACTTTGTTCCTCTCAGCCTACTTTATTCTCTCATCGAACTAACAACACGCACATATTTGTATCATCATAGACGAGATCGACAAATTGGGCTCCTCAACTATTCACGGAGACCCTGCCTCTGCACTATTGGAGGTGCTTGATCCTGAACAGAACCACACTTTTACCGACCATTATCTGAACGTTCCGATCGATCTTTCAAAGGTCTTGTTCATTGCCACAGCTAACCAGAATGAGACAATACCTGCACCGTTGCTCGATCGTATGGAGGTGATCCAGATCCCTGGTTATACAATAGATGAGAAATTGGTTATCGCTCGTAATCACTTAATGCCGAAGCAACTCAAAATCCATGGGCTCACAAACGAGCAATTGGAGATACCCGAACGGAGCTTGACTAAGATCATTGGCGAGTATACCCGTGAAGCGGGCGTCCGTAATTTGGAAAGAGAGATAGCGGCTGTATGTCGTGTCAAGGCTGTTCAATACGCTGAAGCTGAGGAGAAGAAAGAGCTACCGATATACAGCAAGGAGATCACTGAGCAGTGCGTCGTGGATATTCTTGGGGTTTGTTTTTCGTCTTAATCGTAGTGAGAAAGGGATTGATGCTAACCTTACGTGAAGGTCGAGAAGGTAGAGAGTGAGGTTGCCGGCCGAACCTCGATACCAGGGGTTGTTACTGGATTGGCATGGACCGCTTCTGGTTCTGGTGATATATTGTTTATCGAGGCCTCACAATCGCCTGGCAAGGGGCGACTTCATTTGACCGGAAAGCTTGGGGATGTCATAAAAGAATCAGCACAGTTAGGATTATCCTGGGTGAAGGCTCATGCTTTTGAACTAGGCATCACACCTGATACCAAAAGCGAGCTGGTCTCCCAGATTGATGTACATCTACACGTTCCTGCAGGCGCCGTACCAAAAGATGGGCCTAGTGCTGGCGTTGCCATGGTTACCAGCCTAGTATCAATGTTCACTCAGAGAGCCATACCACCCAACTTGGCGATGACCGGCGAAATCACCCTACGAGGCCAAGTAAGCAAAATGGAGTCTAATCCTATCCCCTATATTCATGCTAACGAATGGAACTTTTGTAGGTCTTGCCAGTTGGCGGTATCAAAGAAAAGGTACTTGCTGCCCATAGGGCGGGGATCAAGAAGGTAATCCTACCGTGGCGTAACCGCAAGGATCTTAAAGAGATTCCGGAGAATGTTCAGAACGACTTGGAGATAATACTTGTCAAGGAGATTCGCGATGTACTCAAAGCAACTGGCCTAATGGAAGATCTGATGATGGGGCTTATCAGCCGTTTGTAAAAACTAGATAGCGAATAGTTTATTTTGTTAATATGTTCAACAGGTTTTATTAAACAAATAGTTCATGAATAAATTGCAAATAACGTCTAATCTTGCCGGTTGAAGAGTGTGAAAAGTAAAGCGGCCAAGAGAGCGACTGTGCTGTGCCACGCATCATTCGAGTGGCCAGTGGATGTGAGTTTCCCAGCAATGGATCTGCCTAAGATGCATTCAGAATAGGTGGTGTGAGAGTTGCAAGTTATCCAAGAAGCTTACTGGCACAATCCAAATTGCAGACATATGCAAGGGTGGTCTGATTGCTCTGACGATCTAGGGGTGGACATGACTCGAAAGGATTCGGCTGGACGCTGCAACTGCCTAGGATAAGGTTTTCTGGGGCAGAGATGTCAGGAAAACTGCCACTCAGATCGTTTTTGTTGAGCCTCCTGTGAGAAAGAGTGAGTGGCTGTTCAAATCAAATGATCGTTGTTCTGCTATGATTACAATATGGTCAACTTGGTTAGCGCCTGAATCGATTTCGGGATTTCACCCACAAATTGGTTGTAGTTTAGTTTGCTAAGGATTTTAGTGATTAGCAGGGGCAAGTTACGGCAAAAATAAGCTACGTAGTACGCACAGTGTTTCCAAATTTGTGAGTGAGCCGATCTCCGCTGGTATGTTTCCTGTTAGAAAATTATACGATAGATCTCTAGCAGCTGATAGTGTTAGAAACTGACAGGAGAGTTAAACATCATGCTTTACTTACAAATGCGCAAGGCTGCTCATCTTGGTGTATTGTCCCAGAAAAGTGCCCTTAAAGCGGTTGTGACTCAAGTCCCTAAAATCCCGGAATCAATGCAAAGAATTCAATTGCGTAACTCGCGGTTATACTTACAACGTTTGAAGCTTAATGCAGTTCCCAACAGCTACAGGGAGATCCCCGTCAAATGAATTGTGACTCAAGTAAAGCTTGGCCAGCGACGAAAGGCTTGCAATGTCAGGTGGTATTTCCCCAGTAAAGTTATTCCCATTAAGTAGGCTAGAACATTGTGAATAGACATCTAAATAATGACTAAAATATACAAAACCCTACAGTGTCTTCAAAGCAGGTAATTTGAAGATTGCACCCGGGATCTGACCCGTAAACTTGTTGAAGCCCAAATCCCTAACGAAAAGAATGTGTTAATGTGTTAATGTGTTTCTTCTGCATATACATCCTTTGGTTGATTCATACAATGTCGAGAGCATCAAAAGTTCAGCGAGAGAATCAGCAACCCCGGACAGCAGATTATTCTTCAAATGGCTAGCATGAGAGAAGGTCAGGAATGCCAAGTAGAAGTTCAGCTGGATGGATCAAATTACTTACAGTGATTTAAGGTTTGTGATACTGCTAATGCTAGAAGGGATCGATCCCGTCAGCTGGTTGTAGCTGATGTTCCTATTAGGGTAGAACCGATCTATTAGTTTCATGATAATTAGTGAACAGGTCTTAGACCTCACAGCAAAACTAAAGATGCCACATCGCCAAGAATCTCCGGGAACCCTCCAGTAATATGATTATCGCTGAGATCTCTGCAGAAATATTAGTAGACGTATAGCAGTCGGTGGAAGTTTCACCTACAGATGTCGTAATGTAGCGATCGAGAAGATACTTGCTGGAATTTGACCAGAGAGATTGTTCTTTCGCAGTGTGCTGCGAAACGGAGACGGTTCATTAGTTTGGAATTAATCAACTGATTCTAGAACCACCTACACTGTCACAATCTGCCCACTTTTATCGCAGCCTATCCCATACCATAGGCAGCAGCCTGTCCCGTCTACACTCCATTTATCTTTAAGAGCCCATTCTGGGCCGTTCATACTCGAGTATAGATTTCCAAGGGTTCGACAGTATGAATCGGGAGAAACTTCACTTGGAGCTTCAGCGGCTCCCTGCGAAGGCTCAGCCTCGGGGGTGTCATCCGGGGTATTTGTAGTATCGTCACCAATATCGTCTTTCCCACTACTCACCTCGGGACCGCCTTCTGAGCCCAAGTCGGCTTCACCAATGGCATCAAGACCAACGACTTGAATAGTAAGACAATGTGAGAGTGTTAGAATGGCTAATGTGATCCAAGTGAGAAGCTTATAAGAGATGTTCATTGAAAAGGTCAGCAAGTATTAGGAAAAAGGATGGGCCGTCCTCAATAAATAGCATATGTGTATGAATAAGTTATCAAGCAACGTCACTGCTAATAGGTTACAACGTAAGTTAATATGGAGCAGCCTCGAACTTTGGAGTTGGTTGGTTGCGATTATATTAGATTCCAACCAAAGAGACTATTTTTAGCTGGCTTTAATATACGCAAGTTGAGCTTCGCATTGACCGATGGCGTAATTATTCACCAAAAGCTATTCAATCAAATTTATTTACATGGTCCACCAGTATTGTTGGTTACTAGGTCTGAGTTGGCCCAAGAGTGGTACAAGATACTCTCGAGCTGAAGCAAATCTTGTCGGCGACGATGGCCTTGGCTGAGTAACCGGAATTCTCTGGTGAGGGTCGCACATTTGGTGACGCTTTCCGGGCTCACAAAGTCCATGGCGACTTTGATGCAATTCTGGTAGTTGCAGACCTGATGCGCACAGCCAGCAGGAATGAAGACAACGTCGCCGGGATTTTGATGAATTCGCCATCCTCGTACACCATATTGTTCAAAAAGCCGCTGGCGCATCGGCTTGTTTAAATAGAAGATCTGATCATGGATGGGATCATCGATAGGTTGACCAATCTCAAATGCATATTCACTTAGAAATTGTCGAATTTTCGGAAGATCTTGGAAATGGAATATGTCCCAAACAGCACCAGCCTCCTTGGTTGAAGATACGTCTCGTTCTGGGAGTATGTCGTTGTTGCCTTCTTGACGGGACATTGGCGATTTATAAACCATCAGATTGACGGCATCTGCCATGTCGAGATGTAATGGAGTGGTCCCAACCCCCTCTTCACCGTCGTCAGACCCATATGCGATGTACATTTTTGGCCCAAGGTCGGGTGGGACAACGGTAGCCGGAAGGCGACTGGCAAGATTCAGTATACCTCGGCGTTGAGTATATTCTCGAAAGGGCAAGGCTTTCATGAAATCAACAAAATGCTCCGGAAACTTGTCCTTGAAATCCATGTCGGATGGCCAATCCTTGCGACCAAAGGTGAGGTTAGTATATTGGTTGGAATAGAACGCAAGCAAGTCAAGTGTTTACCTTGATTCGCATGATCAAACGATCCTCACCATGGTTGGTGCTGTCGAATCCGCGAAAGAAATCCCCGACTGTCATGTCCATGATCATACAGCCACTGGTGCAATCCACCATATCAGCCTTCTCGTCCCCATGGTGCTTTATAAAATAATCCGGCGACCAATCCAAACGAAGGTTGGGAAGTACATTCTGAATCACAACCGCCTCTCCTTTCCTCCATTTTTCTTGAAAGTCTTCTAGGCTGGCATTCCCATAGTCAGCACACAGATAATCACGCAATTGTTCCGCAGAGTCCTTGATTTCATCCGCTGGGTGGATATTGGAGAGGATCTGATTTCGAAGATGCTGTAATTCTTCTAGGTTGACGCGAGAGATGCGAATCATCTGGGATTTCTTGTGAGCGCGCTTGTAGGAACACATGCTAGCTTTGTGACCCTGGGAAGTCCATTCGCCATAGCAGTATAAGCAGATTTCCATCCCACAAATACTGCACAGCCAGAACCCATTAAAAATCGAAGTCAGACAGATGTCGCACATTTGTCGAACCCCCATAGAAGCGGCCCTCTGATAGCAGATGCCTTCGCTCATAAATTCTATCTCTCGGTTGACAATCCCTAACAAGCTCGGCGCGATAGTCTTCCGCAGATAATTTTCATGTCTCGCCTTGACTTCAGAGGGAAAGCTTGATGAGCTTCCCAAAGCGAGTATTTCTTGTGGTATCGAACTCACAAAAACATCCTTGCTTCGGCTTTTCAGACTGGACGGCTGGGTAGCTATAGAAGAAGATTTGAAGGCAGGGCCATAAATGAGCTCGCCTTTAGAATTTTCCTGAAATACGCGAAAACCTCTAAAACGGCACACATCCCCATTTTTGCGGATGCAGCTTCGACATTTCTCAAATCGCGAGTAGGTAGGATTTTGGCACTGGGATAACTGCAAATGGGTTTTTTCTGCTGAAAAATCACTCGTGTCGCGAATTTTCGATCTCTTCGAGGCACGTTCTGCTTCCCTGCTGGGAGAATTCGTGGCATCGGGTTTCACACGAGTTCTTTTGGCCGCTGGTTTCTTATGAATAGACTTTTGGGGCTTGGGTTGGTGTTGAACATCAAGCCAGTTCGAAATGCTGCTCGTGCTCGCTTTTACTACACGAGAGAGCCATTCTAGTTTCGAGTGATCTGAAACACATCCATAAACACCGAAAGCAGCTTTAAGTATTTTCACTTGCGTGTTGGATAGTTCACTCTTTGAGGTAGTAGTATGCCTGCTTTCACGTTGCGATCTCCTTCTCGTGGAAGGGCTGATAGGTTGTAAATCGGGGGTTTCACTTTCGACGCGTTTGTCTATATTCTCCCAAGTTTCCTCACTGCGGGAGCCATACTCTGCTCCCAGCATCACTCAATGCACTCGAACGATCACGAATAAACTATAGGAAAGGTTCTTGCTATCCACAAAACCTACGCGGTTGGTAGTAGCGCTTTCAAGAAGCATGTATGCATTGATGTGTTTGGATGTCCCATTCGACCGGTCTAGAACAATTCATGAATGGGACGAGGCCCGATTGAGACCCACAAGCCTTACAAGTTTGATTAGACCGCTGCCGATTTCTTATCTAGACTCATCTATGAGAGGATTGGACCCAAGCAAAATAGCGTAGGGTTCAACCAGAGACGAAAACGCATCATGTGTATTTCTTTATTATTACATTATGTACTTGATTTCTACAATTAATCGATGATTGTCCTCAGTATAAACAACTGCAAAGATGGCTCAAATTCAATCTTTTGCTATGACTGGGCCTCCAATGGTTCCTATGATGTAGGGCCAGGTGAATATAGCTTGAAAGCGTTCTTGGAGCAATTGGAACTCCTCTGTCTCTTGTTCCTCCGAGCTGAGAAGTTGATCTTCGCTGAATCCTTCTGGAAATCAATAAATTAGCATCCTACAGATGATCATGTGGAATGCATGCGCAACCTACCTGTATCAAAATTATTAGGTATTTTCAAGGTGGTGAGCAGGCGTCCGAATCCTTCCACTGTAGCCATCGTTGGTGCCACCGGTCGAACGTGAGCGCTTCCTCCGGTGGACTGGTTTTTCTTCACGGGAATAAGTTTGAAACTCTGCAGAATGTCGGTTAATATATCACGTACAAGCAGAAACACAAACGGGATATAGATACCTGTAAGATGGACGGATGAGTGTCTTTCATTTTCTCTTTAAGCTGCCTGATCTGAATCGCCGTAGATAATGGCTTTCTTGGCTTTCGCTTCCTTCCAATGTCGCTGCGACGCTTGCGCTCAGGCCCCTTTTTCGGAGCCTTCCGTGGCTTCGATAGTGGTAGCGCTCCGGCCTCCTCCAGCTTCTTCAGCTTTTCCTCAGCCACCAGCATTTTCCATCTTCGCCAGCATTGATTATCGGTGCGACCCTCGATATGTGATGAGATTTGGGACCATTTACCAGCCCCAATCTCCGAGACAAGCTTTCGAAGTCGGTCATCTTCTTCGGTAGCCCAGGGACCTTGCTCAACATCGGGACACAAAACGTTCATGTACCTCTCTCGGCACTGAACATCTGTTCGTCCCAGCACGTGCTGTTGTATTTTGACCCAGTTACCGGGCCCATACACCTCTACTGCCGATCGTAGGGCTTCATCTTCTTCGTTGGTCCATCGACCACGGCGAATAGCTGGATTCAGTGTCTTCGACCAGCGATGTAAGCATTGTTGCCCGGTTCTGTTATCTAAACAATGCGCCACCTGTTGCCAGTTTCTTTCGCCGTAAACGTGGACTGCTTCCCTTAGGATGTTGTCTTCTTCTTCGGTCCATCGGTTTCTGATCATTGCAGAATTGAGTTTGCTTTGGTACTGCTTGAAGCAGCTAACAGCCGTCCTATTAGTGCCCAGACGAACGGCAATCTCCGGCCAGTTTCTACCTCCCATCTCTTTTACGATCTCTACCAAACGATGACTCTCTTGCTTGGACCATTCTTCTTTGTTGATGAGCGGGTGGTCGTGACAACTCCACTGAATAGCACATTCGTTAGGCTTTCGAGTGGGTACGTGATATTTCGAGATAAGGTTCCAATCCAGCCCCTCCAGATTCATCTCCAGCTCCCGGTCGGACTTTTTCGCCACCTCCCACAGCTTACTTTTCTCCTGGTTGAAATATTTCTGCCCCAGAATCTTCATGTTCTGTTGTCTAACGCCCTTTGCCAAATTCTGCCGCTCTTTCTCGGTCCACCTTCGGAATTTGTCCACCAGCAGAGGCTGTTGCCTTCTCAGAAGCGTATCTACGTTGTCAGGAGGTGCCTCACCCTCGAACTCAGAGAAGAATTGGAGGCTCTGCTTCGTGGTGGCCGTAGTGGGCTTTTTGGCCGGTCTTCCACCCAGAAGGTAGAGTTCCCGAATTTCTTTCTGCATCCAGGCATTCCGCTTTTGTGCCTCCTCTATTTGCGCCAGCTGAAGCTTTAAGGCTTCTTGATATTTCAAGTTCGCTGATAAACATTCATAGATTTCTTGTTTACTTGTTAGATGAGAGAATTGCTCAATGATGTCGTTTACTTTGGTTGAGGTAGGGATTTGCACCTGTGAAGATGAAGTCTCCGGTGGTTGAAGATCCTCCTCGTCATTAAGAACCAACGCATGTTCTTGGAGCAATTCATGTGAAGGGAAAGAATCGAGCAGTGTTTCTATACCTACTTCCTCAACGTCGTTTAGAATCATTATGAACTCCAACGTGAACACTTCCCCGACTCAAGCTAGGGTTGAGTGCAGCGATTTACATCAAGTCATTCGGGGGCAATTGATTGGGTGTAAAAAATCCATTTCGGTGACTACTAAAGAAACAAAAATATTTTTTTATCGCCATTTTCATGGGCTTGGATTCGTTTTTCATCCTTCGAACCAAGATTGTCAAAATCTGTCAGGTGTTGATTAATCATAGCGCTTTCCTCGGATATCTTGATTAAAGTTAGTCATGTTGGAGAACTAAGAATCGTAAGGATTTAGTGGCTGGTGCAATCTCGCTAAATATTTATCTATACATCCAACGTCATGCTACTTTGGCATAGAGCAACCACTTCCTTGTACCAAAGTGCTATTCAATCATGGGCAAAGCTATCTACGATTCAACTCAAGAAAAGCTTCGTATAGCTATTCGAGAGAAAGAGCTACTGGAGGAGGAAATACAGGAGCTTGAGAAAGTTCTTATTCGAGTAAGTGCGCTGCGGACCATTCCCTGAATTCCCTTATTAATTCCAAAAACACAAGGACAATGTTGGGATGGAGGATTCATTAATAGACTCACAAGGCTTCCCAAGAGCCGATATTGACGTATACGCAGTAAGATCAGCACGAGCCAAGATCATTGGTACAATTATTTTGATATTCAATGTTGAGTGAAAGAAAAGTCACATTAAGGCGATCGAACTTAACCATTTGTGCTTGTGATTGAATGTAGCACTTGGAAACGATCTCAGACAAGTGATGAGCAGAATTGAAAATCTACTTCACGAACTTCACTCCCAGAAAAAGCCAGAAACCAAAGCCGCAGTAAACTTCAATGGTACCGAATACAGCGATGGTTGATCGTGGCCAAATCCCCTGTCTTGATATAGCCATACTTATTTCGGTTTATAGGAAACGAAGGTGCTTTCGCTATTGTTAACGCCATCGCTCCGGATTCTCCTGCTCAGCTAGCGGTACTCTTTCCTATAGCTTGGTTTTCATGCCCATCTGTATTGAGTGCAATCAATCTAGGGATTGGAAAAAGGTGATAAGATCATTCGCTTTGGGGATATCACAAACGCAAACCATGAAAACCTTCAAGCAGTGGGCCGCCTGGTTGCTTCCAGTGAAGGGGTAATGTTCGAACCAGTACCTAGCACATATATATCGCGCTAATGCCCCCCCCCTCCAAAGAAAACTTTAATTCTGCTTATCGAACGCAACGACAAAGTCGACGAGACCCCCACTACTATCACGATGAAACTGACACCGAAAAGTGGCTGGGGCGGTCGGGGTTTACTAGGGTAACAGCCTTCAGCAACTCGATTCGGAGAATTTTATTACTAAACGTTTTCTCTAGATGTCACATTCTACCTATTTAGTCGCACAATTCCCGTGTTACAACGCAAAAAACATCCCAACTAACAATGTTTTTCTGGGAAGCTACAATGAGAGAACCATGCTTAAATGATTTACAGTAAATAAACCACCCTCACACTTAGTTGGCCAATCCCAAATCCTTCTCGATTAGTTTACCACAGATGGGGTGGTAGAAGTCTCTATTCTTGATGAACGTGTCCCTGGCCAGCTGCGATCCTGAAGGACACTTGAAGAGTGCTCTGTACAATGGACGAGTGTACTTCATGCGGCCTTGGATTACCAGGAATTTGACGACCTCAGGGTAAATAGGTTGATATTCAGCCTTGAGGCATACCATCTGCCACCTGAACCGGATTTCCGAGTTTTGGACCTGGGTAAAGCTGTATGCTTTGTCCATGGCTTCAAGGGTGCTGTGTGGGAGTGGCTCGGTTTCCAGAACCTTCTCGAGGAAAAAGACCTTTTGGTCAGGGGTGAAGTCCTCAATGTCCTTGGGAGAGGCCTCAGGAGCATCACGGTGCTCATCCCATTTCTTGGCAAGCTGGGTACAGGCGTGGCTAAGAGTCTGGTCGTACTTGTTTTCAACAGGAGGCATGCCAGGAGTGTGGAGCCATGCCTTCCAGTCCACTTGGTTGAGCAAATCGACCTTTTCTTGGCCATGAGTCTTCTCCATATACTGGTAAAGGAAATCCTTCCATTCACTGGTAGTCAAAGCCTTACCAGCGAAGTACTGGACATATGCCTTCATGTACGGCTCGAACACGCTGGGTCCGCCCAAATGTTGTTCCAAATAGTACAAAAGGTTGAAGCCCTTCTCATAAGGAACGCTGGAGAAAGCATCATCTGGGTCAACACCATGGAGACGGGGGCAGAGACAAGTAAGAGAGTTATCATGGCCGAAGAAATCAACATCAGCTTCAAGTGCCTTGATACCCATTTGGGCGCTGAACTGGCGAGAAGGTTCACCGTGCATACGACCAATAATCTTGCGTTCGATGAACATGGTCCATCCTTCGTTCAACCAGAAATTTTCCTAAAAGATGAAACCCATTAGTACACATTTTCGGAAATTGCCGAGTAAGCTGATACATACCCAGCTCTTGGTAGTGACCAGGTTACCCATCCAGCTAGTGGATTTGACATGTCAGTATGGTGCAAGAGCAAGTATGTAGTTCCAAAAAATACCTGTGGGCGATTTCGTGTGCAACAACATCCACCAAGGATCTGTCTCCGGCCAATAGGGTTGGCGTGACAAATGTAAGACATGGGTTCTCCATACCACCGTAAGGGAAAGATCCAGGTAAGACAAGCAAGTCATAGCATCCCCACTCGTATGGAGTCAACAACTCCTCACCAGTCTTGATGAATTGCTCGGTGTCCACAAATTCCCAGGCGCATTTTTCGATCATGGCTGGTTCACTCCATACGGTAGAACGAGGTCCGATTTCTCTACCCTCCAGATCACCAACAACCAGAGCAATCAGGTATGATGGCATGGTAGTCTTCTGCTCAAACTTGTAGATACGGGAATCTCCCACGACTTCTGGCTCTTCGTTAACACGGAGTGCACTCATTAGAGCACGGAGGGGTGCGGGAGTATCGATGTTGGCAGAGTACGTAATCTTGACGCCTGGGGAGTCCTGGCAAGGAACCAAACTACGAGCATGAATAGCTTCACATTGGGTGAAAAGGTATGGGTGCTCTTTGCCCATAGTTTGGCTGGGTTGAAGCCACTGAAGAGCACCACATTCTTTGGTGGTTTCGTACTTGACGAGGACCTTAAGGCTTTGGTTGGCTGGGAGAGAGTTGGGAAGCGAAATGGTCAAGGAACGACCGAATTTAGGGTCTTCTTCGTTGAGTTTGTACTAGGGGGTTTTAGTTAACACGGCTATTCAGTTAAACCCAAGAATACTTTGGTGGAGCCACACTTACTTCATATGATTTCTCTTGGTTTTCACCATCGTATACCCCATTAATAACAAGATGATTGGTGTCAAGCACAACTTCATGAACTTGCTCGGCCAAGGTCTTAAGAGTTAACAAGACGCTTCCAACAAGACGTTGTTTCTCAAAGTCAACCTTCAAATCCAAGTGAAGATGCTCGGTAGTGACTTCTTCAATGTTGGCAAGGGTATTGGGATCAATCTTGGTCATGGTGTACAGAGGGGTGGCAAGATAAGGTGAACTATCAAATAAAAGAATGGACGAATTTTATAGCCAACGATGCCGATACTACATTTCGTAATTCTTTGAAAATGTCGTACTGGGTCGAACCATTTCTTTATTGAGACGATAACAACTAAATAGGTTATTCGTGGGAATAGCTGTAATAGCAGAGATTCGCTGAGATTGGATTTCGGAATTCGGATTGCTGAGGTAAGTGGTACTAACCAGCTGACCGGATCTATTTGGTAATGTGTCAGTGATGTTGAATGCTTTGTTCAACATGAAGTTGATGGAAGGACGAAGTGTACTAGCATAAGGCATACGACTAGCATAAGTTAAACAAAAGAGCCATATTGACAGCGGTAGCTATACAATTCCTTAAAATTTTTCATATTTTGTCTAATCATTATCTGGGGAGATCATCAAATAGTCCAATTATGGCAAGTAATATAAAGAAGAGCCAAACCTACTTCCGGGAAAACAAAATCGGGTCACCTTACCGATAATTTACCAGGAAAGAGACAGTTACGGTTTCGAAAAGCGAAGGAAGAGCGAAATCCACTCTCCAGAAACTGTCATGTGACATAGTGTTATGAGCCAAGATGCTCCCCTTGCTTTCAATGACAAGATAGGAAATTCATTCGTGCTGATTTGTTCTGTTGTATAGTCCTGGAGATGGAGAAACATTGTATTACTGCATAACAGGATCTCCAGGCTAGATGACAGCATAGACGAGCAGCGAAAACTCCATTCAAGCTGATACTAGCCACCAGTGAAGTTCAAGCCATACAAATCACTGAAACTAGTTTCAAAAGACAATGACTTGGCCTAAGCCCAGAATAGGAGTGGCATGCCTTGCAGTACACCGATGGAAGAGAGGCGGCCACATAACATAACTTGGATACACTATGCTACGGAATCGATGAAGTATAGCATTCTATTGACTGCGGTCTGTAGGCATTGCTGATCCATGTTTGACTTGGAATGGCATTTATTGACGTTGTGAATCATGATGAATACAATGAGAACCCTTGCGGCGCGGGTCCCTGATAAATGGATGGCATCTAGCTTGTATAATAGTACCTTATGAACGTCTGGAAGAACGCTATCCTGCTTGAATATCTTGCGTTGGCTATTCTTATGCTGTCATTATTTTCCTAAAATGATCCTGAAACCAGAATGACAGGATCTGTATTTGGTGATGTGATCCAATCAGCATGGATCGGCGAGAGGCGTTGCAAGTATTTAACTATCAAGAACGCATTCACTCAATGCCACCTTCACTGGATTTTCTTTATTTCGCCTTTTCCCCGCTTCATTTTTGTTTCCCCATTTGCCATTTACATATCCTTGTTTTCGATTCTTATCCTTCATAGTTGAAGTGCCAAAACTATGCCGGCCCCACTAGAGAATTTAACTCCAAATTCATCAAAACAAGATCTGGTGGAAAGTACTCAACATAGGTAGGTCCCTTCCTCACCCTCCCCTATAGTTCTTCTAATTTATAACTTACAGTTGAACCAGTCTTGAAACAGAATTACCACCGTTGGATAGCACATTGCCTATTTCCGCTGACCCTGCTTATCCAGAAGACTTCGAGGCATCCTTCTGTAAGGATTTCACTTGTTGTGGACTAATTTTGGAAGATTTGCTTGATTTACTTCAACATTTTGATGATTGTCACATCAAAATTGATAACTCTACAAGTTCATCGGTGAATGATGGTTTCTCCTCTACAAGCGAATACAAAGTTACCTCTACACCCTCATCCAACTCAGGTCCTATCCTATGCTCTCAAAACGAGTGCTCGATTGATATTGCTGATTCATGTAGGGCATCCACAAAACACCATAACAAACAAACGAGGGATCCTTTCACAGACTCGGATAGCTCTAACAGTTCACCGACAATTGATGTTGAGGATTCCACAGATGACCTCGAATTTAATGAATCGTCTGCTAAAAGGAAAAGACCAATTCAGCCTCGAGTGGTATTGTCAGCAAATACTCCCTCACGCTCAGATTATACCACTTGCCCAGAGAAGAATCTGCATTTCAGATTCAAGAAATCCAAATCAAGCACCTCAACCGAGAAGCCGTATAAATGCCTCGTTTCTGGATGCAACAAAACGTACAAAAACCCTAATGGACTCAAATATCATACACAGGTAATATCTAAATGATATTTGGACAGATTTTGTACTCATCGCATGCTTACATCTAGCATGGACATTGTACGAATTCGGATAAAAAAGCAAACACCCCTGTGGCAAAGCAATATCGTTGCGCTCATCTTGATTGCGATAAAAGTTACAAAAATCTGAATGGACTAAAGTATCATATTGAACATACGCACTCCGTCGTCATATCCAAGAAATTTCTATCACAATGAATATTATTTCCAAGGTAGAGCATTCAAATACACAACAGGCTCAAGTAACGCATCAGCCACAAGTGCATTGATACCTGGATGAGGTGAACCTAGGTTTATCAAATGCTCTGTGCTTACAATAGCCAAGGTGAGTTCTTTGATAGTTTTCACATGTACATAGGTATATTGAATTGTCAATGACTGTCGCTCACTGGAGATAACAAGATTGATTGATTTCAATGAGCACTCTGGTTAGACGCAGTAAAGTGATTTATTGAGCCCCATTTATATGCTAATAATAAATACCGCATAACTGCGTCTGGTCAGCATGCCATATGCTGCTCCTTCCTCATCGAAACCCCGAATAAGGATCATCCACAGTGAAGGATGAAGGAACGCAGGGCCTTAGCCGTGCTGGCCTTATTGATAGGTAAACAAAAGAGCCTTTACTACATTGCTCATCCGGGAAATTGTGAGGGTTATATCTTTTAACCAGCAGGCTAATTCAGGGAACAAACACCGAATTTATTCTATATTTTGGTGATTGGATGGAGCCCCTTTGATTCGCTGGTTTGGTATATTCATATATTAAAGAATACCAAATATAGGATACAAGCGGGTATCCAATTTATTAAGGTAACAATTAAGATTTAGCTTAAACTTGGTCATTGATGGCTCATTCACTTCACTTGTCTCCTTAAACAGTCATGTCGATCTTGTCGAATACCCTACAGAGCGATGCTCAATTGCCCTCCATTCATGTAAGTGCGAAGAAGTACATATCAATCAATTGCCTTTGTCTGAGAAGGATTTTTGGAGGGAAATTGGAATGACCATGATTGATTCAGATACAGGAGAAATTTAAGGAGATGCGTGTGGCACGTGATCATTCCAGTTCGCCCCTTGCCACTCCAACTACATCATTAGACTCGGAGTGAATTGTATTCTTAGCGAGGTCTTCCCATTACCCACTCTTTGTATCAACGCTATTACTCAAAAAAATGCCTGTCAATACTACTGAGACTTCAAGAATAAATACTAAAGGTATTGGCATAGCCAATCTACCCAACCAAAGGCATAAAATCGTCACCAAGCAAGGGTCCGATTTCACTATCATGGTCGTAGGTAAGTGAGAGTGTCGACTGGCCCTCATTATCCTCAAGAGTAAATATTCTAAACTATGCTCTGGTCATCTAGGGGAATCCGGACTCGGAAAGACCACTTTTATTAACACCCTGTTCACCACTACCATCAAAGATTACAAAGAACAGGAGAAGAGACACACAAAGCAATTAGAAAAGACTGTGGAGATCACTGTCACTAAAGCTGGTACGTTCGAACTTGTGGGCCCTCAAGAGGATTGGCCGAGTACCCACTTAACATTTGAACTTATTTAGAACTGGAGGAAAAGATGTTCAACGTCAAGCTCAACGTTATCGACACCCCTGGCTTTGGTGATTATGTGGATAACAGCGATAGTTGGATCCCCATTGTGGACTTCATTGATGGTCAGTACGAATCCTACATGAAGCAAGAGCAGCAGCCAGTCAGAAAAGGGATAATCGATATGCGGGTCCATGTTTGCCTTTACTTTATCAGACCTACTGGGCACAGGTAAGCACCATGTAGAAAATCGTATTCCTCATGAATTTGAGCGCTTATTCCATTTGACAATTTCGCATGATAGCTTGAAACCACTCGATATTGAGATCATGAAGCACCTTAGCTCTCGTGTTAATCTTATTCCTGTGATTGCCAAAGCGGACACACTATCTCCATTCGCCCTTCAACAATTCAAGAAAAGGGTAAGCTAAGCTTCTGCTCGGTTAATCTTGGTGCCGCTAACATGATCATCTTGAAATCTTTCAGATTAGAGAGACCATTTCTGCGCAAGATATTCGAGTTTACACCTGTCCCATCGAAAGCGATGACGAGGAAACCTCCTCTAGAAACAAGGATATCATGGTAATTGGTAACTGAGTATAACAGTGGATAGAGCCCATTTAATTCGAACACATTCCTTAATCAGAGTGCCATGCCTTTTGCTATCATCGGAAGTGATGTTGATGTCACAAGTAAGGATGGAAGAACAGTCAAGGGAAGAGAATACCCATGGGGTATTGTAGAAGGTAAGCCGATAAAGTATATTAAAACGTCAGCAAGTTGTGGTATTCTAATGCAGCCACTGTAGTGGAGAATGATGCTCATTGTGATTTCAAGAAGCTTCGGGACTTGTTGATCAGGTAAAGCACCTCTCTATCCACTTCGAGTCTATTTACCATTCTGAACCAGCTATCTTATTCAGAGCACACATGCTTGATTTGATCTCCTCCACCGAAGAAATCCATTATGATAACTTCCGCAACTTGTTCATGAGCCATCCTGAGCCCAAGTAAGCGCAGTGCCATCCCTTCTGTATCTCCACCACCTTGCTGACTCCTTATTTTTTTAGGCAAAGACCCGAAAATAAGAAGCATAAGGATGAAGAGGAAGCTCTACATAAGAGATTTGCTGAGCAAGTCAAGCTGGAAGAGGCTAGATTCCGTCAGTGGGAGCAAAGAGTAACCATTTGTAGTAGACCATCTGGTTACTGGTATTATCTAACGCCTGGACTTGCTTTTTTGTAGTTGATTGCCGAACGCGTCCGCTTGAATGAAGACCTTGAGTCTGGACACAACCTTGTTAAGCAGCTAGAAGCCGAGGTTGAAGCATTGAGCAGTGCTCAGTCCCCTAAGCCATACAAGAAATATTAACTTAATACTGGGCTGCATATCACACAGAGCAAGCGATGTCACCTACCATGGCTTGTATCAATTGAAAATCTAGTGATAGTGATACACCACCAATAATACTACCATGCTACCCCAACCAAGAAGACTTCTTAATCATTCTTACTTTATTCGTTCATTCGTCGCCTACACGCAAGGTTCAGTTCAGATTTCTATTGAATCCCCACCCCTTCCCTACCATCAGCCCAGAAATACAGCGCTTCAGCACCATCCATCGTATAAACAGAATCAGGCAATAACCAGGAAAAACACATGTGTCCACGAGATTTATTGGTAACACGCAGAGTCCGTTAAGTGCATGTGGTGGAATGATGAAGGCCATGGTTAACGAGGTCGAGGGAAACGAATAGCAGATATGATGGGGCATTTACTAATACAAACATGATAAGAGGGCAGTGATTGGTAAACAAAACTATATATTAGTTGATATAATAAATGAGGGGATTGAAATATAGTGAATTGGGATGCAGCATGGAGGGTACGGATTGGAGTACGTTAAGAGATACAACAATCCTGTGGTGGTCTGCTGGACTTTTTCAGCTTGCGGGCTCGAAACCGTGAGAATCGACCATCCAGATAATTAGACCCTGTTACCGACGCGTTGCTGCTCTGCTCGTAAACGCTTCCATCCTGAATCCTGCCTGGTGACTGGCTATTTTGCCGTATGTAGCCCGCGCCGTTTACCCTTCTGGACGTAGCGCTCCCGACACTGTTCATCGGAGTGTTGTGCTGCATTCGTAGAATAGGTTAGTCCCTGTATACTGTGGAGTGTTCTGCCCATAATGCGCATACCGGTGTTCTAGGCTCGCATGCGGATGCGCTGGAACTTGCACATTCAACGTGACACACCAGGCCGCATTCTAACGAAACCGGTTTTGGTGGAAAGATGAGTTAACTCGTTTGGAAGGACGCCAGTACAGTTCGGATCACTCACCGTCGCAGAAAAATGCCCGCTTCTTGACATACACTTGGCATATCCGACACTCCACAACAGCTAGAGAACGGGTGAGAACCATGATGGGGCGGGGGAATCCGGAAGGGGTAACTTACCTTTGTTAAATGAACACTTCACAAAACGATGGGTCCGTGGCTATTAACTGATGATTAGAATTTGGCTGGGAATCATAGATCCATCAGATTACACTCACCGGATGTCTTACCGCATCCGTATCCGACCTGGTACGATCGTGCGAAATCAGACTATCTATCCGGTTAGGCGGTAATGACGAGCGGCTGAAGGGGCTTCCTTCCACTTGCACCGCGATTTTCTCGAGCGATCTTATGCTTCCGTTCTTGCGAAGCTCCTGGATGGGCCCATTATTTGGTCAGTGTTATTCAGATTTGGATGCCATCGAACCATGTTTTACGTGTACAACGCGGTGCTCTACCAGCCAATCGTGGCGGTAAAGCTCCCGTGCGGTGGGCCTCATACTTGGGTCTTTCTGGAAACACTGCAGCAGGAAGCTCCTCATTTTCTGTAGTAGTGGAGCTGGTGAGGGATTGAATACACATCAAAGGAAGCGATGTTAGCGTACGTCAGATATGTTCTCCGGTAGTGGAGGGCAGTCATCTTCCACGATCCTAAACAAGGCTGTCAGGGGCATCAAATCATAGTACGGCGGCTTGCCCGTCAGAAGCTCTACTATAGTACAACCAAGACTCCTATAGAAAAAGTGGACGGTTTAGTACCGAAAATGGTAGGTTCCATATGGAACATACCATATATCAGAGGCGGTGGAAGCTCCCTGTAACTCTATTATCTCAGGTGCCACTGCGAAATAAAGTATTGGATTAGGATCCTTTGGAGTGGAACATGAAAATCGCACATACTCCAGTTGGGTGTACCAGCAACCGTCGGGTTGGCACTGACATTGGTTAGATTCGATTCAAGAAGCTTGAGATTTAAAGAAACTCCAAAGTCGCTCAGTTTGATGTTTCCGTTCTTGGTGCTCAGAATGTTCGCGGCCTTCAAGTCGCAGTGGACTACCTAATCATGGTCAGATGTAATGGTAACCATGGTGTCTTGCTCATCAAAGTACTTACTTTTTGGTCGTGAAGATACATAAGCCCCTCCAGTATCTTCAGCGCGTACTTCTTTACCAATTTCTCGGGGAAACGTCCACCGAAATCTTTCAAAGTTTTCAGCAATGAGCCATTCTCAACGTATCTGGGTTGACGTGGATTAGCCCTGGCGAAGGATCGGTCTTTCAACGCCACTTACTCGATGACAATGTACAAGGAGTCGTCGGTCCGGATGGAGCCTTCATATTTTACAATTTGTGGGTGGCTAAGCGATTTCAGTAACTCTACCTCGTTCTGGTGGGAATACGTTATGCTTAGCTAGGATTGAACGGGGAACTGACCGTATTTACCATTAATGAATCAATGTATTCTTTGTGATCGATGATCTTCATACGCTTCACGGCAACAATTTGTCCATTCTCTAAATTCAAGGCCCTGTACACGACAATACGTAAGTGACTCGTTTGACTGTTGCTGCTTATTGAGAGCCACTGCTTACTTGTATACTGTTCCGAACTGGCCCTTGCCAATGCGATTTCCCATTTGCTAGAAAGCAGTAACTTGGAATTAGTGCAAACTTGGAGAGAGAACAGCTAGTGTGGATCATACATATTGTGAAATGACATGTGATATCTCCGAATACACCTCAAGCCTGTCTCTAACTGTGGCCGTCCGGCCACCGCGAACACTATCACTGTGACGAACGACATTGGGGATATACGCTCTACTATTGTAATCGTCGTATTTGCTCTCTGACAGACACCGGGACCGGATAGTTCGGTTGTGAGCCACCCGTTGTGTAAGCTCATGGACGCTACTCTCGTCGAAATTGTCCGACAGACAACGTGAACGGATAGCTTTGGTGGGCGAAATACGATCCGAGTACCTCCTTGGGCTTTGTTCTTCGAAGGTATTTGATAGATGAGTCCTCCTCGACCTTGCAGAGGAGATGATGTCAGGTGTCTTGGGCTCGGAATCGTTATTGAGGTTGCTCATTGTGTAGTGTGAATGAAGCACCTCAGTTGAGGAATCCTCTTCAGAAGCAACGACCGTCGAAATACTTGTATTTTGAAGAGTTTCGGAAAGGCACCGCGTCCGAGTGAATGGAGAATTGGACTTTCGGCGATTGAACACGCTCACAAAACTGACCTCCTCCAAATCCTGGTTCTCTATGACTTGGTAGCAGTTCTTCTTCTTTCGAATGGTGATGTGAGCTTGAGCTGCTTGTGACGGATAGGATACGTATCCAGAGTCGCTATTGGTCGAGCTATCGAACGATTCAAAGGACTCATCTGGAGGAGAATTCTGAAGCTTCTCGTCGAACTTGCCTTCGACATTCTTGATCGAGTTGGAGAGTGGACTAGGAGAACTCGGGCTGAGTTGACCTATAGGGTTAACGTGCTCGTTAAATGATTGCGTTCTACGACTAAGAGGCACGCCAGCGATGATTCTTTCGATGCTAAGGATGGTAAAGATAACCTGGTGGAAGGAAGCAAGGTTCAATAAGTTTGGTCTGGCCAGTGGACCAGAGACCGTCAACCAACTCACCCTGGGCATGTTCTTTTTCTCGTATAAGTCCACCGTCTCGAAAAGATCGAATTTCTGCAAACCTAGTTTGCTACACGCTTCCAAAAAGTGGGAAATGTTCTGCATCTATTTCAAGGAGCGTTAACGAACCCTGGCAATTTTTGAGACGTGCACGTGGGAAGAGAAGTGCGGGGGGAGAGCAATTTCTAACCTGAAAGAAGGGCATCTTTTTCGTACTGACTTGTGGGATTGCGTCTGGTTTGAGCTTGTTCAACATTCTATTTTGCGGGATAAGTAGACCGTCGAAAAGAGCGAAAGTAAACACTTCATTCTTACTCGCACAACAAAACGCCATCACGTAGGGATTGGTGAAGGTCACCGTGGGGAAGTGGGTGCCCGAGGACTGACTCGAGAAACTCTTGAGCGGCCTGTTGTATTTTCAACTGTTGGTCCGCTCGAGCCTTATCTACAACCTCCTGGGATTTCTTCGTATCCAGACAGGAAAATCGAGCACTGTTCATACTCCCCAGTGAAGTCATTAGGTGATAAATAATAAGAAAAGGGCGGTCGAGGGCTAAAAAGGAACACCTTTTGGATAGAAAAGACAAAAGCGGGGGGCGAAGAAATGGGCCCCAAACGAAAGTTAGAAAAGAACCAAAATGCACAAAGTATGCTCCGACACCCTAAGTAAAAAAGAAGGGAAAGGGAAAGGGAAAAGGAAAAGAAATCTTGCAAGTTGTGCACAAGCTTGCAACAGAGTCAGGTGCGTGATTCACTCGTAAATATTAAAGCCTGATGGATCTCGACATCAAGGGAATATTACCATTCTCATGACCTATGATAAGTGGGGTCACTAATTATCACCCATTCACTGCCAACTCGAGTACCTTAAAATTGGATATTTAATGAAAAGAAAATTTCAATCTAGTCAATCCGGGGAAGCTGCCAACAAAAACCCTAGTCCACAGCAAGTATGCACGCCTCTCTCTTCCTCGTCGCCTGGTGTGTGGCTTTTAGTGCTAACGCTTCTCTAAACCTGTCCCCCAAGCACCATTCCCCAGTTAGCCAACATCGAGTTTTGTTTACGCTTTCCTTAAATAAATAAGATTGACCAATTCAATCTCCTCGATGATATTAAGGATTGCTAAAAGCCCAATTGGGACATAATTAAGCGTAATCAAATCGGTGGGCCAACCTCTCCTGTGATTGGCCACCTGAAAAGCGTAGTGTGGACAAATCCTAGGCGCATCAAGGTATGTGACAAGTTTGAAAAGCACAATCTCATTCATTTTCTTTCCTTTTCGCATGAGTGTACTGAATGGTACAGCCTGTATGTTTTACTGTGTACTTCAGGTGCGCTTAATTCCTTTGGCTTTAATGAAATTGCACAAGATCTGTATCCAAATGAAATCCTTTGGGGGCAATGTGTTACTTGGTCGTTTCATCTCCAATTCCTCTTGTTTTATCTATAGTATTGATATACTACACCGGACATATATTGTGTAACCTCTTGTAATGAGAATAGAGTTTGTTCGATTCTTTGTCTCTGACAACCTGCCCAAATCATTTAATCTGCCATTACCGTCTTCAGGCAAATGGTGCTCCAAGAACATAAGATGGTTGTGTGCGGGCTAACCACGAGTGACATTACTGGAATGGTCATTTGAAGTGTGCTTGGGATGCTGTCCATTTGTGGCATAGCCAGTCTCCTATTTTCATCGGAGTGATGGCTTGTAATTATTGCAAATAGCTACAAATGATAGGCAATACCTAGTTATGGATATCTCCATGCTTATCAGGCATAAGCCTCTAACTACAGCCTGTTTTGCATAAATGCCCTGTACAATTGCCCTGTACAATTTGATCACCAACATGCGAGTGAACAAGCCCATACTCTACCACACTCACCACCATCAACAACCACCCAAAACGCGCTACTCATAGGTGTATTTCAGTCTCACAACATGAATTCTGCTAGAGAAGATGCGTCTAAGATATGGCCCATCGCGGTTGCTTTGACTCGCTGCTTAATTGCATCAATATTCACCGATGATTTGTGAAAATTAATTAATCCGATACTTCGCTAATCATTGGGTCCTGGCATTTCCATATTCTAGAGCCCCTCTGTGGGATATTCCAACCAATACCAACCCGTAATTCTGGAGCAACCGGTAGTGATTGTCCTCTTAATAGTATGAACTCTACCCGCCGATTTTCCTAATATTACTAAGGTATGATGAGGTTTGGTGGGCTTGAACCGGGTGAATAAAAGAATTCTACCCTCTCATTACTTATCCTTCCGCTTTTATCGCCTCGAGCCCACCTCTCTTAGCAGCTATTCAGGATGGCCACACCAGTTAACCACCCGTATTACCCTCGAGATCTCCTATTACCACACTATGTTGCCAACACTTTAGGAATGGACTACATTCTAACGGTGTTGTTTTCCACTTTCGGTGTCATTCTCTTGGCTGCCGGCATCATCATCTTCAGAAAGCGAGTTAGCGCTGGAGATAGACTGATCTTCATGTGGTGTGTTATTTGTGGCTTCATCCATATGTTCCTCGAAGGTTATTTCGCCGTGTTTCATTCCTCACTTGCTGGTGACCAAGCCATCTTGGGCCAGGTTTGGAAGGAGTACTCCAAGGGAGATTCAAGATATTTAAGCAGCGACTCCTTTGTCGTCAACATGGAGAGAATCACCGCAGTAAGTATTTTCCACTATGAATATCGCGAGCGCTCTCCGAACCTAACGTGTCTTTATCGTAGTTCATTGATGGTCCTTTAGCCTTTTATACTGCTTATGCCATTTACACCAACTCTCCAGGCCGCCATGTTGCTCAAATCTCGGTCTCCATCTGCCAACTCTACGGATGTGTGCTGTACTATCTTACCACCTTGTTTGAGGGCTCCCCACATTGTGATCCTCATCCTCTCTACTTTTGGTTCTACTTCGTTGTCATGAACGCATTCTGGACCATCATCCCGATTGTCTTGATCAACCAATCTTGGGGAGCCATTTATCGGGGCATGGCTGTGGCACAAAAAGCCATCTCTTCTAAGAAGCATAAATAGATAAACCGTAGTAATGGAGAGGTTGAGCTACTCAATTCTCCCTATATTTAATCATCTATTGACGCAACTAAACTTGCCACTGGAAACATCGATGATGTTGTCAAATTTAGACAAGATTGGATAAGTTCTCGATTAAACCGAAACATAATAAATCCATCCAGACATTCCAAAACAGTCGAGGTCATTAACATGAGTCATGATTACTCTGACCTTCTTGAACCAGCTATCGGCTTTCCAAATAATGAAGGTGATCTCACCATCAAGAACAGTAGGGAAAATATTTAGGACCAAGGCCTGGATACCAACATAGATAGCGCAAAGATAGCGCAAAAATGTTTATAATTGAACTCGTCCCCAGTAAATGGTAAATTTTAATACCCATATAGTAGAGTCCAACACCATTCTGAATGGCGAGATTATTTTCGGATGCATCTTTTGGAGTAAACGGGAAGCTTGACCTATATCTTGCAATTAAGCTTAATATCAATCGCACCTCGAACCAGGTATTGTTTTCGGTTCAATTCACACAACTGCCGCAGAGTGTATCTTTGGGTGCTACAGTGATCACAGAGGTTTGCTCGTGTGAGGTGAGGTTCTTTCGCCAGTCATGGTAGTGTTTCTTGGACATGGTGACAATTCCGATGCACAGGCCTTGCTGACAAAGCATTTCCTGGATAAGGATTCAATTCAGATGCGCTAGTTTTGCAGTCAATCGTAGCATTTCCTAGATGGAGAATGAGTTATTATGACCCATCGATGTATGGTGATGTTTTACCAGGAAATAGAGCACTCTCAGTGTATATCACTTATATTAGGGAATGTCCACAACGTGGCTCACAGGTTGAAAATAGCTAGCGCCGTATCACAATCCAGCGGGTCATTCGATCAAGCTGAGCGATTTATCGCATTGGTAATTGGTACGTCTGTACTTGATTTGTCGGGCGAATCTGAGCGATAAATATTAGCCTTCTAGAATGAAAGCCTTAACACTAATTGGTAAGTGGATCCCCAACCAGTGCGTTAGGCCACTTGACATTAGTGTGGATACATTACCCGATTTGACGGAGAGTTGCTTCTTCAACCACTAGCCGATCAGACAACGGATACCATTGGGTTTAACGCTTCCTAATTCACGTTCTTTACCAATGTTTGACGCTTCCCTTTTTAGACAGCACTTATATGGGTTTTTTTACTAAGCTCTTTGACCAATCGTGATGACCACCTGGTGCAGATATAAGAGCCCGGGTGGGCCTAGTGTTGCCAATATTAATAGACAGCAATTTTATCTCTTTTGCCGCAATATATGTCGAAGAAATTGAGCAACGAGTTCACTAACTCCAGTGAAATAGTGGAGGTGGCCAGCACCGAGGAGGGTCAATCCTCCAACTTCGCTGCTTTTTTCAACATTGTGTAAGCAGCTATTTCGCGTTGATTCTTTCCATCACATCCCGTATTTACGTGATTCCAAATTCCCTTCGATAGGTGCGTTATTGCGGGAACTGGCGTCTTGCAGATGGGCTTCTCTTTCACCCAGAGTGGTTGGTTTGGTACCATCATCACCGTGTTCTGCTGTCTACTTTGCATCTATACCGGACATCTTATCATCCTCTGCCTATACCACGACAAGAAAACTCGTCTAAGCGGCTATAGTGCAGTCGGAGAGGCAGCCTTCGGCAAACCGGGTTATTACGTTGTGCAGTGCTTCGTAATGTGGTTTTACTTTGGTGTCGGTTGTATTTTCATCATGTTGATTGCCACGAATCTGAAAGAGTTGGTCGATTATGCCGGAACTGATATCAACCTAAAAGTATGGACCATCATCTCCGCCGCAGTCGTTTGTGTCCCCTTCTTGATCTTCAAGAATATGAAGGAGGTGCACTTGTTGGCGTAAGTCTAATGGGTTTCAAATCTGTATTTCGGGTAACAAACTAACTCTTTCCTATTTTAGTGTATTTGGGGTTATCACCACCTTGTTTACCGTAATTGTCATTACAATTGTTGGTATTTCGAATCGTAATGATCATGCTGGACCTCTCGGTCCTGCTAACACCGAGCACAAGTTTATCATTGGGTCGGGTCTTCCCATTACCCTAGCATCCATTAGTTTGTCGTTTGGTGGAAGCCCGGTGTTTCCTTCTGTAGAGTTGAATATGCGCAACCGGAAGGCTTGGACCCCCGTCCTTTCTGCAGCCATGTTCACTACCTTGGTGATGTACATGGCAGCGGGTGTTTTCAGTTATCTGGCTTATGGTCAATCCACCCAATCGCCGGTATTCAACAATTTCTACATGAATGGGCTTACCATTGCTGCTCGTGTGGCCATTACCCTCCATATCCTCTTCACTGCCCCCATTCTGTTGATCAACTTCTCGCTTGATATCGAGAATTATCTGAAGATCGATCCCAACTACATGGGCAAGGCTAAAGAGTTTATCTTCCGCACGCTCCTAAGAATCGCACTAATCGTGGTGTTCTGCCTGGTTGCTATGTTCGTTCCCGCCATTGGTGATTTCATGTCTTTGATTGGTGCTCTGATGAACACCCAGATTATCTTTGTCTTCCCAGTAGCATTCTTCTTGAAGCTTTTCGGATGGAGAAATGTAGGCTGGATGCATTTGGTTCTTTGTGCGATCACGATGATTGTCGGCTGGATCAGTTGTATCATTGGAACCATCGATGCAGTCAGAAGTCTGGTCCGTGACCTCTAGTTGGCGCCTTTCAAATCTGACGTTTATTAACGCCACCGCAATCCTCATTTTTTGTACATGATTTTTGAGAATTCTGCTCATCACTCTGTTTACCATTAGACTAATCTATTCACCTATCTAATTAGATGATGCATATATACCCTGCAATATTTATAAATTACTCGGGTTGTAAACTAATTAAACTAAATTACTCTTCATTTTTCGGTGATATATTCATCCGTCGTAAGGCTTGATTCTATGTCACCAATCTGTAAAATTGGCAATACTTTATTTGCTAACATGGAGCCGGCAGTCATCCGTACTTGCCGAGCTTAAAGGAGAAATCTACAATGTGGGGTATGGGAATGGTTATTAGCCAGTGGCCGGCATCGTCATACTCGAACTCATGTGTTGACAGGTATTGATAACATTCTAGTTGCTCACTGAGGTGCCAGACTCTACCGACCTCGGTCGCGGCGTGGCTGATGAGTTTCAACACAACTTGCCTGGTGGCTAGAGGCTTTCATAAATTGCTTGTACGCAGTAATCCGGTATTACAGCCAACAATTTTAAGCCTATGTTTCATAATATTCTCAGCTGATTAATATTCTTTCGGCCCATCTGGGTCAGGCAAATGGCAACTCTGGGTTAATTCTGGAATGGAAGTAGTATACAGGAATTGCCGCAGGGCTCCATATTCTGGGATGCCTTTTTGATTGGCAGTAATCTACACCACAACCTCCGTGAATCACGAGTTCGAAAAATATAGTTAAGGAGGCGAAGGCCTAGATATTAAGCCATTGCTATGATGATTTAGTAAAAAACAATGCCATCCAGGCTGATACCCTATATTTATGTTGTGAAATAAAATAAACCAATGGTTCCGAGATGTCGAGGCCTGTAACTGTATAAAATAGAACTTGCGCACTCCACTAATGCTCAGAATAACGTTTAAGCCTAACTACAAATGACCCATTCCGATTTCCACTTGGCTCCTGAAGCTGGTATCGACTACAGCAAGCCTATCCTGCGCAACCTCTCCGTTGCTCAGCTCTACGAGCACGCTCTCAACTATGAGCCTGGCACTGTCATGGCCTCCAGCGGTGCCTTGGTCACCAGATCAGGACACAAGACCGGCAGAAGCCCCAAGGACAAGCGCATGGTCCAAGAGAAGTCCACCGACGGTGAGATCTGGTGGGGCCCAGTGAACATCCCCCTGGAGGAGCGAGTGTTCCGAGTGAACCACGAGCGTGCGGTGGACTACCTGAACACTCGCGAGAGACTGTATGTGTTTGACGGATTCGCAGGATGGGATCCCAAGTACCGCATCAAGGTCCGTGTTGTGTGCGCTCGTGCCTACCACGCACTTTTCATGAGAAACATGCTCATCCGCCCCACTGAGGAGGAGCTCGAGAACTTTGGCGAGCCTGACTTCACCATCTTCAACGCCGGCCAGTTCCCCGCCAACAGATACACCTCTGGAATGACCAGCACCACCAGTGTCGCCATCAGCTTCGAGAGACGCGAGCTCGTCATCCTTGGCACACAGTATGCCGGTGAGATGAAGAAGGGCATCTTCACGGTGATGCACTACCTGATGCCAAAGGCTGGCGTGCTCTCGACTCCACTCGAGTGCCAACGAGGGCCCGGATGGGGATGTGTCCCTGTTCTTCGGTCTCTCCGGCACAGGCAAGACCACTCTCTCGGCTGATCCTCGTCGCTCGTTGATCGGTGATGATGAGCACTGCTGGTCGGATGATGGCATCTTCAACATCGAGGGTGGCTGCTACGCCAAGTGTATCGACCTCTCTGCCGAAAAGGAGCCCGAGATTTTCGGGGCAATCCGGTTCGGATCAGTCCTTCGAGAACGTTGTCCTCGATGATGAAACCAGAGTGGTAGACTTCACCAACTCATCGATCACAGAGAACACCCGGTGTGCCTATCCCATCGAGTACATCCCCAACGCCAAGATTCCTTGCGTTGGCGGTCATCCCTAAGAACATCCTTCTGCTGACATGTGATGCGTTCGGAGTGCTCCCGCCAGTTGCCAAACTCACCCCTGAGCAAGCCATGTACCACTTCATCTCCGGATACACGGCCAAGATTGCCGGTACCGAGGAGGGAGTCACCGAGCCACAGGCGACATTCTCGGCCTGCTTCGGCCAGCCATTCCTGGCCTGGCATCCAGTGAAGTACGCCTCGATGTTGGCGGAGAAGATGAAGGAGCACAAGACCAACGTGTGGCTGATCAACACCGGATGGAACGGAGGTGCCTATGGAGTCGGCGAGCGAATCTCCATCAAGTACTCACGTGCCATCATCAACGCCATCCACTCGGGCGAGCTGGAGAAGGTCGAGTTCGAGGCGTACCCAGTGTTCAACCTCATGATCCCCAAGACCTGCAGCGAGGTGCCCGATGTCATCCTCAACCCAGTCAGCTCATGGCAAGGGCCCAAGGAGGAGTTCGAGAGCACACTTCGCAAGCTAGCCGGACTATTCCAGGAGAACTTCAAGATCTATCAAGACCAGGCCACTGAGGAAATCATTGCCGCTGGTCCCAGAGTATAAGCATTTTACGGTGTACATAAGTCAAGCATATTTGAAAACTACTATCAAAGTTACCTCCATTCTCAACAATCTCACTTTCCCACGCATCCGTACATATTGTTTATAGTTGCTAAATCATTTATTATATAAACTCATTCAAAATCCACATAATCTCGATTAAATCATGGGGTATTCCAATTTCGTGAAAAGATAACGAAACTAGTCGAGGACAACATATACATATACCTTGATCGTGTGAGCCCTTGGTAATTACGCTGGTAACTGTTGTATACAAGTTTCTGTAATCGATTGAATTTTCACCGATATAATTACCATTCTAGGAGTAACTCTGGTAAGAATACTATATACTGGAGCAAAATTACCTTATTGGAATACATTCTGGTATATAATGCATTGGAAATAAAATAACCTGCAACTGAAACCGCTGTGAATCACGGGTGCAAAAATATGGATCTGGAGGCGGAGGTCTAGATATTAAGCCATTACAATACTGCCATAGTAAGAAGTATTGCCATTCAGACAATTGGTGAATAGGTTCAGTTGGTATTGTGATACGGCAAGAACGGAGGGTGGGAGGGTGGCAACGCCTATGGTTGCTGTATAAAAGATATCAAAAGTGGTTCAATCGTACTCATAATCATATCCAAGCCTAACTACAAATGACCCATACCGATTTCCACTTGGCTCCTGAAGCTGGTATCGACTACAGCAAGCCTATCCTGCGCAACCTCTCCGTTGCTCAGCTCTACGAGCACGCTCTCAACTATGAGCCTGGCACCGTCATGGCCTCCAGCGGTGCCTTGGTCACCAGATCAGGACACAAGACCGGCAGAAGCCCCAAGGACAAGCGCATGGTCCAAGAGAAGTCCACCGACGGTGAGATCTGGTGGGGCCCAGTGAACATCCCCCTGGAGGAGCGAGTATTCCGAGTGAACCATGAGCGTGCGGTGGACTACCTGAACACTCGCGAGAGACTGTATGTGTTTGACGGATTCGCAGGATGGGATCCCAAGTACCGCATCAAGGTCCGTGTTGTGTGCGCTCGTGCCTACCACGCACTTTTCATGAGAAACATGCTCATCCGCCCCACTGAGGAGGAGCTCGAGAACTTTGGCGAGCCCGACTTCACCATCTTCAACGCCGGCCAGTTCCCCGCCAACAGATACACCTCTGGAATGACCAGCACCACCAGTGTCGCCATCAGCTTCGAGAGACGCGAGCTCGTCATCCTTGGCACACAGTATGCCGGTGAGATGAAGAAGGGCATCTTCACGGTGATGCACTACCTGATGCCAAAGGCTGGCGTGCTCTCGCTCCACTCGAGTGCCAACGAGGGCCCGGATGGGGATGTGTCCCTGTTCTTCGGTCTCTCCGGCACAGGCAAGACCACTCTCTCGGCTGATCCTCGTCGCTCGTTGATCGGTGATGATGAGCACTGCTGGTCGGATGATGGCATCTTCAACATCGAGGGTGGCTGCTACGCCAAGTGTATCGACCTCTCTGCCGAAAAGGAGCCCGAGATTTTCGGGGCAATCCGGTTCGGATCAGTCCTCGAGAACGTTGTCCTCGATGATGAAACCAGAGTGGTAGACTTCACCAACTCATCGATCACAGAGAACACCCGGTGTGCCTATCCCATCGAGTACATCCCCAACGCCAAGATTCCTTGCGTTGGCGGTCATCCCAAGAACATCCTTCTGCTGACATGTGATGCGTTCGGAGTGCTCCCGCCAGTTGCCAAACTCACCCCTGAGCAAGCCATGTACCACTTCATCTCCGGATACACGGCCAAGATTGCCGGTACCGAGGAGGGAGTCACCGAGCCACAGGCGACATTCTCGGCCTGCTTCGGCCAGCCATTCCTGGCCTGGCATCCAGTGAAGTACGCCTCGATGTTGGCGGAGAAGATGAAGGAGCACAAGACCAACGTGTGGCTGATCAACACCGGATGGAACGGAGGTGCCTATGGAGTCGGCGAGCGAATCTCCATCAAGTACTCACGTGCCATCATCAACGCCATCCACTCGGGCGAGCTGGAGAAGGTCGAGTTCGAGGCGTACCCAGTGTTCAACCTCATGATCCCCAAGACCTGCAGCGAGGTGCCAGATGTCATCCTCAACCCAGTCAGCTCATGGCAAGGGCCCAAGGAGGAGTTCGAGAGCACGCTTCGCAAGCTAGCTGGACTATTCCAGGAGAACTTCAAGATCTATCAAGACCAGGCCACTGAGGAAATCATTGCCGCTGGTCCCAGAGTATAAGCATTTTACGGTGTATATAAGAACAGAATACCTAAAAGCCACTATTCATGTCGCCTCCTAGCGGACTTAACCCATTTTTCCCACGCATCCGTACATATTGTTTATAGTTGCTAAATCAAATATTTTATAAACTCATTCAAATCTAAATATTTTCATATCAAATATTGGGTATTGTTTATTCATGGAAAAACAGCGAACTAGCTAATAATAAGAAATACATATATACCAGGCGTCTAAACTCTTGGTAGTTTCATTGTTAACCGCCGCTTCACAGACCTTGCTTAATGATCGGCGATTTAATTGGTTTGAGTGGGAGAATGGGTTTCCCACCATCAGCTGGCAAGGGACTTGCGGGTTTCGCCTCGTGATTGGGATTGACTGCTTTTAGCACATCTAACACTCCGGCCTTTACCTCTCTGACCAACAAAAGGGCCAGCACCATGGAGATGAGAGTAAGAATCTTGAATTGCATTGCGAATATTAAGAAAAGATGGGCTGATTCTGATTTGGTGGGTGAATTTTTCTCCTATTTATACTTGACCTAGCCTACTACGCATTGTTTTATTCTCGGGGTCACTACATGATATCATGCCATCTCTCCATATTTCTAGCTACGTACATGCTCAACATGACTAGTTTGCATATAGGGAGCGATCATTTAACCCTTTGTGAAAAGTGATCTGCAGGCGGTGTTACGATATGCGACTATCACATGGTATCAACTCATGCCACGCTTATCACACATACCAAAGAGTTGGTGGTATTTTCCATGTGAAGTGGCAAACTGGAGGCTCGACGAATTCGAAGCAAAAATATATTGCACCCCATACCTACGCCTTAGTTGCAACATCACGTGGGATTCGACATCGCAAAATTTAGTTCGTGTTTGAGACAAGTGGTGATTTATTGAAATATTTATAATTCAATACTTCGCATTGTGCACAGAATACAAACTTCAAAGAAAATGCGAAAATATGCAATTATTTACAGATCTTAGAGGTTGACTAGCTTAAACTTTGGGACCAGCGGCAATGATTTCCTCAGTGGCCTGGTCTTGATAGATCTTGAAGTTCTCCTGGAATAGTCCAGCTAGCTTGCGAAGCGTGCTCTCGAACTCCTCCTTGGGCCCTTGCCATGAGCTGACTGGGTTGAGGATGACATCTGGCACCTCGCTGCAGGTCTTGGGGATCATGAGGTTGAACACTGGGTACGCCTCGAACTCGACCTTCTCCAGCTCGCCCGAGTGGATGGCGTTGATGATGGCACGTGAGTACTTGATGGAGATTCGCTCGCCGACTCCATAGGCACCTCCGTTCCATCCGGTGTTGATCAGCCACACGTTGGTCTTGTGCTCCTTCATCTTCTCCGCCAACATCGAGGCGTACTTCACTGGATGCCAGGCCAGGAATGGCTGGCCGAAGCAGGCCGAGAATGTCGCCTGTGGCTCGGTGACTCCCTCCTCGGTACCGGCAATCTTGGCCGTGTATCCGGAGATGAAGTGGTACATGGCTTGCTCAGGGGTGAGTTTGGCAACTGGCGGGAGCACTCCGAACGCATCACATGTCAGCAGAAGGATGTTCTTAGGGATGACCGCCAACGCAAGGAATCTTGGCGTTGGGGATGTACTCGATGGGATAGGCACACCGGGTGTTCTCTGTGATCGATGAGTTGGTGAAGTCTACCACTCTGGTTTCATCATCGAGGACAACGTTCTCGAGGACTGATCCGAACCGGATTGCCCCGAAAATCTCGGGCTCCTTTTCGGCAGAGAGGTCGATACACTTGGCGTAGCAGCCACCCTCGATGTTGAAGATGCCATCATCCGACCAGCAGTGCTCATCATCACCGATCAACGAGCGACGAGGATCAGCCGAGAGAGTGGTCTTGCCTGTGCCGGAGAGACCGAAGAACAGGGACACATCCCCATCCGGGCCCTCGTTGGCACTCGAGTGGAGCGAGAGCACGCCAGCCTTTGGCATCAGGTAGTGCATCACCGTGAAGATGCCCTTCTTCATCTCACCGGCATACTGTGTGCCAAGGATGACGAGCTCGCGTCTCTCGAAGCTGATGGCGACACTGGTGGTGCTGGTCATTCCAGAGGTGTATCTGTTGGCGGGGAACTGGCCGGCGTTGAAGATGGTGAAGTCGGGCTCGCCAAAGTTCTCGAGCTCCTCCTCAGTGGGGCGGATGAGCATGTTTCTCATGAAAAGTGCGTGGTAGGCACGAGCGCACACAACACGGACCTTGATGCGGTACTTGGGATCCCATCCTGCGAATCCGTCAAACACATACAGTCTCTCGCGAGTGTTCAGGTAGTCCACCGCACGCTCATGGTTCACTCGGAATACTCGCTCCTCCATGGGGATGTTCACTGGGCCCCACCAGATCTCACCGTCGGTGGACTTCTCTTGGACCATGCGCTTGTCTTTGGGGCTTCTGCCGGTCTTGTGTCCTGATCTGGTGACCAAGGCACCGCTGGAGGCCATGACGGTGCCAGGCTCATAGTTGAGAGCGTGCTCGTAGAGCTGAGCAACGGAGAGGTTGCGCAAGGATAGGCTTGCTGTAGTCGATACCAGCTTCAGGAGCCAAGTGGAAATCGGTATGAGTCATTTGGAGTTGATAAGTTTTTTACTGCTGAAATGGGATTCTTCCGAATCACTTATATACGCAATATCAAGCACGGCACACCCAGCTCTCCACATCCCTCCGAAACATTTTTTGCCTAGAGTTCAATAGTCAAATCAACAAATTAGCCATTATTCTTTTGAAAATATGCCTATACGCATTTGGGATTTTATCTGATCAAATAAAGTAGTATTTCCAATACATTTCATGCCCCTCACCATACAAGCCACACACCTGGATGACCCCACAAAAATTGTTTCACTTTTGGTCCATTCATGTTGATGGGACTTTTCCCACGGGCTAGAGGCCTAAAATGGCGTTGGATGGAAGATGGTTCAATCATTCTGGAATCAACAGATCGGGTCTGAATATCTATCCAATTACTCTATATAAATACCTGACCAACTTCTGAACTTTCGTTACATCAGCTCCAATTGAACCTAGCCTTTTTTTTGTAACTATGGCCAGGTACTTTTGTAAAACATTGACAATTATGGGATAATGTTAGCGAGTGACATTACGCAGGTACCATTCCTTCCAAAATTCGAGTACGGAGCCGAATTCCAATTGTCTTGACAAGTTTAACCTGGATTCGCGGGCTCCATAAAACCCGTGCTCCAGGCAACTTACTGCTTTCACATGTTTAGTAATTTGTATAAATCAGGACCGGGATTGTATACTGGAATAGTTGGTCGGGAAGGAGGGGTCGCATTGGACTGCTTTCTTGGCTTTGGCCATATCCGGAGAATGAGCGGTGACAGTCTTGCAGCCACGAAATATTGCCGAAATGATTTTCGAAATTACGAATCACACTGTGCCATTGGACGCATTCTAAATCTAGTTACTATTTAGCCTAAGCCTTTGATGTGAGGTAATCGCCATCCTTCTAATTAGTCAGTTAGCCACCACTCTGCTGAATCCAGATTGTCGCCGGCTGTGCGATCTACAACAGCCTGCTGGAGAAACTACGCAATCTCACATATTCCACCTTGTTTTGTGTTACTGAAGTTGATAATGATTCACTGCAAACGGTTTGAGCTCGCAACTATAAAATAATCCAAACAGCGTCCTTGAATCAGCAATTCAACAGTTTTTCAACTCCAAATGACTCATACCGATTTCCACTTGGCTCCTGAAGCTGGTATCGACTACAGCAAGCCTATCCTGCGCAACCTCTCCGTTGCTCAGCTCTACGAGCACGCTCTCAACTATGAGCCTGGCACCGTCATGGCCTCCAGCGGTGCCTTGGTCACCAGATCAGGACACAAGACCGGCAGAAGCCCCAAAGACAAGCGCATGGTCCAAGAGAAGTCCACCGACGGTGAGATCTGGTGGGGCCCAGTGAACATCCCCCTGGAGGAGCGAGTGTTCCGAGTGAACCACGAGCGTGCGGTGGACTACCTGAACACTCGCGAGAGACTGTATGTGTTTGACGGATTCGCAGGATGGGATCCCAAGTACCGCATCAAGGTCCGTGTTGTGTGCGCCCGTGCCTACCACGCACTTTTCATGAGAAACATGCTCATCCGCCCCACTGAGGAGGAGCTCGAGAACTTTGGCGAGCCTGACTTCACCATCTTCAACGCCGGCCAGTTCCCCGCCAACAGATACACCTCTGGAATGACCAGCACCACCAGTGTCGCCATCAGCTTCGAGAGACGCGAGCTCGTCATCCTTGGCACACAGTATGCCGGTGAGATGAAGAAGGGCATCTTCACGGTGATGCACTACCTGATGCCAAAGGCTGGCGTGCTCTCACTCCACTCGAGTGCCAACGAGGGCCCGGATGGAGATGTGTCCCTGTTCTTCGGTCTCTCCGGCACAGGCAAGACCACTCTCTCGGCTGATCCTCGTCGCTCGTTGATCGGTGATGATGAGCACTGCTGGTCGGATGATGGCATCTTCAACATCGAGGGTGGCTGCTACGCCAAGTGTATCGACCTCTCTGCCGAAAAGGAGCCCGAGATTTTCGGGGCAATCCGGTTCGGATCAGTCCTCGAGAACGTTGTCCTCGATGATGAAACCAGAGTGGTAGACTTCACCAACTCATCGATCACAGAGAACACCCGGTGTGCCTATCCCATCGAGTACATCCCCAACGCCAAGATTCCTTGCGTTGGCGGTCATCCCAAGAACATCCTTCTGCTGACATGTGATGCGTTCGGAGTGCTCCCGCCAGTTGCCAAACTCACCCCTGAGCAAGCCATGTACCACTTCATCTCCGGATACACGGCCAAGATTGCCGGTACCGAGGAGGGAGTCACCGAGCCACAGGCGACATTCTCGGCCTGCTTCGGCCAGCCATTCCTGGCCTGGCATCCAGTGAAGTACGCCTCGATGTTGGCGGAGAAGATGAAGGAGCACAAGACCAACGTGTGGCTGATCAACACCGGATGGAACGGAGGTGCCTATGGAGTCGGCGAGCGAATCTCCATCAAGTACTCACGTGCCATCATCAACGCCATCCACTCGGGCGAGCTAGAGAAGGTCGAGTTCGAGGCGTACCCAGTGTTCAACCTCATGATCCCCAAGACCTGCAGCGAGGTGCCCGATGTCATCCTCAACCCAGTCAGCTCATGGCAAGGGCCCAAGGAGGAGTTCGAGAGCACACTTCGCAAGCTAGCTGGACTATTCCAGGAGAACTTCAAGATCTATCAAGACCAGGCCACTGAGGAAATCATCGCTGCGGGTCCTCGTGTGTAAATTTTCAAGATCACTTGCTAAAGGTGATCGATATGTTCCATCGCAGGATGGAGCCATTGCATAGTTTTTATACCCTTTGTACTTCAAATACTTATATTGCATGTGGAAAATAAAGCATTTTTCTTTACGATAATTATTTGGTAGCTGCGAGTTGATGGCCAATTCTTCACTGATATCATTATTGATTTGGAACACCATGCGTGAGGAAGCTAATCAGGGATCAATTGATCGTGCTCCTCAGATGATCATTCACTATCTTGATCCACCGGAAGATTTTCCTGGTGTTGGCAGATATCTGGTATAGCATAATGCAAATCAAATATATTCTGAACAGCGGTGAGTTATGATTCAGGCTTGCTAGATTTTGTCGGTCACAATAGAAAAGGGGTCAGTTTTCAAAATTACCGTGAGAATTTCTAGCGGCAACTTTAGTTCGTTATTATGTTTAGCCACATTTGAAGGTTTAGAGGGTGATTTAACTGCTTGTAGGATGAAAACAATTAAAGTATGCACAAATCAACGTATATGGTAGGTGATGAAGGGCTTTAGAGATTAATGAGAGCAGATTAGTGTATTAGATCAACGAGGCGTCTGCTCTGAAAACAAAATGGGTGGGTATCAAGAGAACGAAGGTGGTACCATAACCATAGTACGGCACACTGGTATTTAACATGTTTTTCACTTAAAAAAGTTCTACGGAACAATGCGAGTAAGGTGAAAGCCAGATATATTTGCTACTCAGAAGCTGTACGAAATTTGATTCAAGGTGCCAGAATTTTCGAGGCACCATGATCCATAGAGTTGAGATTACTCGTGCATTGGGTTTGTCGAGAGTTGGTTAGAGAGTCGGACATCTCCAAAGATGCTGCGAGACAGTTTTTCAGATCAGGCGCGGAGTTCACTGACCTTTGCTTAGGCTTTAATTTCTCCGACATCCTTCCAAAGAAATTCCCTCGCATTTTCCCGCCATTGCTGTCTTTATAAAGATGCAGGGAGTCGTCAGATAAGCTTGTCTCTAGGCGTGGCGGGTTACCCTTCCATGCTGCTTCCTTAGGGTCAGGATCGCTGTTGATTTTGCCTCTCCAGAACATTTTTCTAAACTTAAGTGACCGAGCAGCAGTGATGCGTGAGAGAGAGAATTCGTGTTCTACAATGAATTGTTCTGAATCCTCCATGGCTGTCACTTCAGTGGCTTTTTTTAAATAGGGGGCATCTGGTGAGAGCACTCCTCCCTTCCGGTCAAGCGGTCCCTTAAAATACCGGTTATGAATACTTCAGGATCACGATACCTGAAAATAATATTGCGTACCTTCTCGGGACTAGCTTTGATCATCGTGGGCTTGCTTTCCTCCGCTTTCATGATTGAAAAAGAGTTACTTGATTTGGGATTGTTAGATTCACCTGCTGCAGAGTTCGAAACAGAATTGGTGTGGACTAGGGAGTGTCCCCAGGTCTTTCTGCGGTTTGATTTGTTCCGAGGTTTAATGATTGCCCCGGCACTGACTGAGCGCTTGGTTTGTCCGCTGTCTGACTTGAGCATGGCTGCGTTTTCAAGATTTCTGGATGCCACACACTCCTGAGTAAACAGATCACCGAGCTTGATGTCGACCGAAGTGCGAAGTGACTGGATCTTGCCACCACTATTTAAGCTACTTGACGGCTCTCTCATGAGGGTAGACTCAAGTTGAGGATTAAGCTTTGATTGGTTTAAGAGTTCTCTCTGCTCTGTTCGCACGCAGAGAGACAGTGAGGATGGCGACTGCTCAAGGGCTGGCGGATGATTCGCTTGATGTCTGGCACGTTTGCTCTTTGAGATTAGTTTGGACAGAGTCTGAAACCAAAGCTGCTTCTCCCTTTCGCACGTTGCCTGAAATTCCAAGACCGGTTTCGAAAGATAAGATATGCTCCAAGCATTTCCATCTAAGCATAGCCAGGGGTCAGAGAAGCGATCCACCTCTTACTAACAAATATGCACCTACCATCATTGAAATCATGAATATCTATCTTGTACAGAGGAAGCCAATGTTTTGGTTCATAGGCAGTCGCTTTCTTTGCCTTGATCACCAAAAGGTAGCTTTCAAATAGCACACACCCATAATACTTGACTTTAGGGGGCTGCATTTGGCAATTCGCCACCAGCAGTGCACCGGCGATGACGATACTACCCAAGCTGTGGACGAACTCTAGGCTCAGTCCCTGGATTTGACTCTATGCTTAGAACCAACCGAAACCCTTCCTATGATAAGCATAACTGAAACCTACCGGCACACACTCCAGTCGATTCCTCAAGATCTTGGCCTTCTCTCGCCCCTCCTTCTGCCTTTTCTTTTCATTGATTTCACGGGCGATTCGTCTGATAAGATTCCTGGCTGAAAGCACCTCTCTGAAAGCTAGGGTATCTTTCTGAGTGGACTCCATCAGTTTCTGGGAAAATCCGTTATTGCATGTCCGACAGAATTCTGACATCATGAAGCACATACCTCTAGGAGTAACGGGTATCGACAAATGCGTTGGATTGGCTATGAATAACATGTCAGGAGATGGTGCAGTTCTCATACGCATGGAGGATACATCACCTCCATTAGATAGCTCTGGATAGGCAGTCTAGTGGTTTTGGATTCTCGTTGAATATCTGCAGCACACTCCTGTTGACAATCACATTCTATTAGTGGTTGTGGGAATCCGATATTAAATTACATGCATGTACGCACCTCGGTGAAAGACACCCATTCTGCTCTCTTTTCCAGCTCGATCAAAGCTTTTTGCGCGCTGTCGTGCTCTGAACAGTAAGGAATATAGACCCTGAATTGCCGGCTTAACTTCAAGAAGCATTGTGCTGGGCTAGTGCCAGATGCGTTCCAATCGTTCAGCTGGTGCGCCTGGTATGATGATTCGAGGGATTGCAAGAACTGATCCTGGAACTCGACCAGTTCATAGATATTCCTAGAGATCTCACTTTTCTGATCGTAGGATACCCAATCCAACTTCTCCATACGAGAAATAAAAAACTTCAAACAAGGTGTAAATATTCTTTCCGATAATTTCTATAGTATGGAAAGGAGGCCTACGTGGAGAACACTGCGCAAGACTTGGACATACTGCCGCTCAGTATCTAGCAATTCCTGGAAAATCAACGACCACAAAAGGGCCGACTTTGCGGTCATAGGCTTTCCGTAATCGTCCTCTTCCTCTTCTAGGATAATCCCTGGCTCCGTTGAAAGTTCTTCAGCAATCAAAGGCTCAGCTAAGGTTCCGCTCGTATCAGCGGATAGTCTTCCCATGTCGCTGGTCTGAGTCTGGAGGGTTGAAGCTCGAAAAACGCTGGTTTTACTCTTGAAAGATACATTTTTCGATCTTCCCGACAGAGCAGATTGGCTGTTAGTGTCAGAAGTCTCAGTACTACTTCGAACCCTCTGGCGAATAGGCCTGGTTGTTGTGTTAGGATTGTCCTTGGTGGAAGGTAGCGATTCTAAATTTTGGATGAATGCATACAGAGGAGTGTTTTCCTCGATATAAAGTTGCTCTGTCTTGGATACTTTCCATTGTTGTTAACATAGAGTGCAGTAAAGTACATTATGACACCAATACTCACAAGAAGGACGGTCTTGACCAGAGCTTTTTCGATGGTCAACTTGGCCGACTGAATCCCGGTTTGCTTCCGCTATAGCGGCAGTCTACACAAGAAAACTAGTAAGAGAGTTGTCACCCAACACTGGCATCCAAGGAATAACAAGCCGTAGTAGAGTAAAAGTATCACTGAATGCAAAGTATCGGCTCCATACAACGATGAATCAAAATTACCTTAACTAAGAGTTTAACCAATACATCGTCGTAGTTCCCTTCAGAATCAAAGCTTATGTGCTCATTATCAACTGGGGTTGGCGGCAGCGTGTTGGGATTAACATTAAAGTAATCTCCCAGTAGTTTAAGTGTCCCAGCCCTCGTAAGTTGAGTGATCTCATGAGGCTTTAGTCTCGTATCGTCTAAATTTGATGTTACCAAAGGTGGAGTCTGCAAAATATTGGAGGATGCCTCATCTGGCGTAGTGTTAGTCATCAGATCGAAACCCTTACACACCTCGGATTCATTACCCAGGTTTACTTTCTCGAACACCTCGTCCACATGCTCCGACTGTTGCAACAGGGTTAAGAGTTGCGCAGGAGTGAGGGAGTTGGGGCCTTTCTCTTTGTAATCTACAGCCTTCGCAGCATTGTTGTGCACGGCTGGAGCAAGCGTAGACATGGAATAGGCGCCGGTTGAAGATGTATCTTTGGGAAGTAACTTCAGTAATTATGTGTGTATGCTCTATAGGTCTAGTTGTGAATGGCGGCTGAATACTCTAGAGAGTAATGGGGTTGAAAAGAAAGGAAGATACTCAGCAAACAAGCAAAATACAAATCTAGCATCAGGAGCTCGCCGATCTTTAAGAAGCAGGCATGCAGATTATACAGTGTTAGGAACGTGGCTGAAATGATAGGTTTTTCTGTGGATAAGACGTGACTGCTGTTTCTCATGAACATTTAATATCCATCACTAGATCCAATATTATTAACTTTGGTGGCCGTCACGAGCACGATCTACTTATTAAGTGTTAGATGCTGCATGCTTATCAATCATATCTGTCTCAAACCTAAAGTCGGCTTGCGCCACTCTGATTGGGGAACTTTTGTTGCGAAGAGTCCTGTGTGAAAACAAGTACCTGATCAAAGCATTGAAGCCAGGTTGCTGGAGACTCGCTGAAATCCACCTCAGACATCCATTAGATTAGGTTTTGTCTATGGCCCCGCTGGACGTTGGATTGGCCCATGGGCTATGCTCATTCCCATACAATTTGACGTCAGTCTGCGGAGAAGGGTGCTTTGTCAGAAGGTGGATATATGCTTCCTGCGTTCAGGATATACACAAATGAAGGTCTCCTTATCCGATTCAAATGGAGGGAGCTGAATAGGAGGCTTGGGGCGTTTATAGTATATCCGACTTGACGTCGTTCATGATTATTTCTTTGACTACATTGGAAACATGTTGCTATTCTTCAAAATTCATTACTGGGCATTTCCTCTAATATCTAAGTTTGTTGAGCTAGGTTCACGCCTAGTCCTACTGCTTCTGAGCCCACGAGAACTGAGCCTAGTTCTTTTGCTTCGGACTCTTCGGCATATCAACCACGTACATGATGGGGACAAATCGGTCAACATCATCGTCATCCTCAAAACTAACCCGGTATGTTCCTTGATACTCCGGCTCACTTATCTGTGGCAATGAGTGTCAGAGCCTTGCCGTTGGATCCAATTAGAAGTGATACATACCTTGCTTGGTGGAAGTACGACCGTTGCTTTGTAAAAACACGTGGTATTGGGATATAGCGCCAGTACAACGTGGTTAACCTCAAACTCTGATATCTCATCCAATGCGTACTCCTCGGGTAATGGAATGATATTCCGCAACGGAAGGTTATATTTCCTATAACACACAAAGTTGTCTACTACAGGTCCAAGTGGTAGTGGCCATGGAGATACTTACATCCGTTTGCCGTTCTCATCCACTTCTGCGTCTTCAACTTGATATCTGTATCAAAACTGGTCAAGGCCGTTGGATAGTTAACATGGGGAAAAGTGTCATTGCGTTACTTGTTCTTCTCGGGAAGGAATTGCAACACGACTGCTAATATCCACTCCTGGCTTTTGTCTTTGATTTTTGGAGTTTTGGCGGCAACCTAGGGAAAGTAATCAGCAATGTATCTGGCAAACCCCTCTAGCAAGAAACAGGGATACTGCGTACATAGCTACGTTTGGGTATAATTCCTCCATTATCATGAACGTGCGTGTTGCTAGTAAGTTAACTGGGGCTCAGTTTATATGTGGGCTTTGAGTATTGCGAAAGAGTTACCTTTTGGCCTTTTTAAAGGTAGGTAGACTACCTAAGCTACTTACGCTATCGGAAGAATCTTTGCGTTTCTTACGCTTGAGTTCTATATAGAATTTAATATTTGTAAGTCAATAAAACTTACGGAAGGCCCGTATTCCATACCTAGATCCGCGTTATCCCTCAACGCAATTAGTATACCAAGATTTTCGAGGGCGTGTGTTATATATCTAATGATTCGGGTTGATTGAGTTATGAGGAATAGGCTTGGACTTCGAAATAGGTGAATACTGGGAAATTACTTCTGTTCCCGAGAGACATTCTCATCACCCTCTCTGTATAGCCGTCCCAAGTTTACATTCAGACTTTGTATCGGGCCTATGTATGGCGTAAGGACTTTAGCTTGGTGGAAAGGGTGGCTGGATTCAATGCTACCTTCGTCTTCAACTAATTCGTGGAGTTTGTTAATTTGAGCAAAGATGTCCAATCCCTCCTGTTGAACGACCTCTAGTTTCCCTAGGTCTCGACATGTCTTTTCCCAAATGGTGATCTCTTCTTGATCCTCGTGCGTACGCGATCTGCCTGAACGCTTTCGTTCTACCGACATGCCTGTATACACAACAAAGATTTCAAATTAATTTGTTAAATTAATCATGTATAAATTCGGATATTTACCATTTACGCTCATCTCGTCAAGGGGATCAACTAAACTAATTACAGGTTGTTTAAGCAAGTTTTCCAACGATCAAATCCTCATGGAAAAAAAGAAAGATTCATGACATCATCATCGCCTGTACATAAAACAAAAAGACAAGAGTAAATGTGTATGGTAAAACATCCAAGAGTAAGTATATATTTAAATATAAATGCTAGTTTCAGCTATCCGCACAAATACATGTACTGTGACCAAATTGATTAAATTAGTTAGCAACCCTGTCTACTCCTCTGCCAATAATTAGACAAGGTATTTGCAGTTCCACTAGCAAGGACTGTCAATCACTTTCATTGGAAGCGCGGTATTAGAGCTAGATTCTACAAGAAACAACGTCACACCATGTTGGCTTTGCTACGGTGCGTTGCTCTCTTCATATCACTTGCGCTTTCGCTGTGTTGTCATGACCGCAGAAACTGCTCGTTCCGCCTGGAAGATTATTCCTCAATTCCCCTCTCGCTCAATCAAGGTCACAATAAAATTCTACACTGAAGAGCTCAAGGCTACCACCCAGAGGAGGACTCTTCAGAACCTACGTTCTGCTCTGTATTCATAGGTAAAAAAGCAGAGGCGAACATCTATTTTCATGCGTGTGTTCCCGTTGACTTCCCAGCGCTACAGTTGATACTGTGGAATCAATCCAAGTGGGGATATCCTCAATTCACTATTAAGGATAATGATGGAAACCACTTGATCTTCCATAAATCCCTGGAAGGTGGAAACCCGGGGAAGAATGATGATTTCAATGGAATCAATTTTACTCTACTGGGTCAGCCTTCCCTCCACCATCTTGCATACTAGTCAATAAAATACATGTGTAGCATCACTGCTCCAGTAACATTCATAAAATGGTGAAATCAGCTTCTCAACAATCATGTAAAGGAAAAGACTATTATGAGAAATCTGCGCAAATAAGGGCCCACTGTGAGAGGTGGTTTATTACAAGCAGAATTGTATTTTAAAAAATGATTAGAAACTATGCTGAAAGGGTGTTGGTTGTTGTAAGAGTCATGGAGATATTGGAGGTGATTGAGGGAACAAGCAGATTGTGTGGTTTTCACTTGATATGTCCTTGAATGTAAAAGTGGTATTTATACTTTTACAGTATGCTTCAGAAGGTCCCAAGAACATGTATGCAGAGTGTGGGGGCTTTTGGACAACTTCGAGGATTCTCATGTCGTGGGTAAATGACATTTTGGCAGACGTACCAACAAAGAGTAAAGTTCATAAGTTATGATCTTAGTGGCCAAGTTAATGAATTATTTAGGCGTAAATACAAAATTTACAATATATGTGACCAGAGGCCATTCTAGCAACCGTGGGCCCTTTGAGTATTTGACAACCTTGGTCCCAAGGTTTTGCCTTATGTTCTTGCCTCTGAAGAGCTTTGTGAATGGGCTGGTTATCAAACATGGTGCTTGAATGTAAAAGAGAAGATATTGGCCACAGGCATATTGCAAATACTTCACATAGCACCCTACCCTTTGTATGATTGGAATAAAAGCTATTTTCAAGCAAAAATAGATTATTTATGCTAAAGAGATAAGTGTGCTATATTATATACAATCAAGGTTGCACACACATAGTCCTATGGCGTTTTCCTTCACATATACATCACTGGATTTCAAAGACCCCAAAAGGTATCTTGTTTTTGCTGAGTATGGTGGTGTGGATTTGTCAGTGATTTTTGTTGTAAATTTCCTAGCAATGTTTTTGGCTGCAAGTATGGAGGAAAATCATAATAGCAATAAAATTGAAACGGTAAATGTTATTTTTGTTCGCATAACGTAGTCATCGGATTATCCATGAAAATTTGCTAAAATCCAAATCTTATAAATGGCAAATATCGGATCTTTGTGTATTGTCGTTTATGAAACCTGGTCACGCTATTCTTAGGAGTGCCAGCAAAAAAGAGTAGAATCCTGATCTAAAATTTCTACAAAGGTATTTTGCATGCGGATGCTTAACAGGAACTTCAGAGGGTATTTTGCATTTATAGTAATTCTAGTGTGTGGCACTTCATGGATATATATATACATAATACTCCCACCAAACACACAACCTTTGGAGCATCCATTTTTGTCTAAATCATTTTATTTCTCATGTAGCATTGGTAGCTCCACGTATCAATCAGCACTTACCAATCGCAAATGATTGATCCTTCCAGTGGTTTACATACGGTGCCGGAAGAACACTGGTTTTCGTATAGTTTACCATTGCTACAGATGGTAAATCTTGGTGAATAGCCTGGATCTATACATTTGTACTGCCCATCAACGCATTCAATGCCAACTGTAGGTTCAGTGGAGATGGTTGTATCAACGGTTTTTGTGATGGTAACGGTGATAGTTTGAGGATCACATTGTTGCGATGCAGAACGCAGGGTAGAGTGAGACACAGCGGTATGTTCCCTGGCAATTTCAGTACGTTGAGCTATGGTAGCAACGACAGAATCGGTCTCTGTACTGCTCTTGGTTGCACCCGTAGGCGTAGCAATAGATACTTCAGCTATCGTGGAGACAATCGTTGGAGCTGCGATATCCTTATTCTCAATAGCAGTTACTGTGACGACAGTCTTCTTCTCAGTTGTGGTCATTCCATCAATGATAGTCTTATCCTTGGTAACAGTAGGCACAGTGACGGTCATTTCAGCTGTGACAGTCGTTTCATCTGTAGCATTAGAGTCCGTGGTAATCTCATCAACAGTGACGGTAGATACGGTGACAGTCTTATCCGCGGTAACAGCTTGTACAGTGACAGTCTTCTTGTCAGCACCATCAGAGTCGGTGATAGTCTTATCAACAGTAACAGTAGGCACAGTGGTAGTCTTGTCCTCAGTAGCAGTTGGTACAGTGACAGTCTTGTCAGCACCATCAGAGTCGGTGATTGTCTTATCAATAGTAACAGTAGGTACAGTGACAGTCTTGTCAGAGCCATCGACGTCGGTGACAGTTTTATCAACGGTAACCGTAGGCATAGTGGCGGTCTTGTCCTCAGTAGCAGTTGGTACAGTGACAGTCTTGTCAGAGCCATCGACGTCGGTGACAGTTTTATCAACGGTAACCATAGGCATAGTGGCGGTCTTGTCCTCAGTAGCAGTTGGTACAGTGACAGTCTTGTCAGAGCCATCGACGTCAGTGACAGTTTTATCAACGGTAACGATAGGCACAGTGGCGGTCTTGTCCTCGGTAACAGTTGGTACAGTGACAGTCTTCTTACCAACACCATCAGAGTCGGTGATAGTCTTATCAACAGTAACAGTAGGCACAGTGGCGGTCTTGTCCTCGGTAACCGTTGTTACAGTGACAGTCTTGTCATCAGAGCCTTCGAAGCCAGTGATAGTCTTATCAACAGTGACGGTAGGTACAGTAGCAGTCTTGTCCTCAGTAACAGTTGGTACAATGACAGTCTTCTTACCAACACCATCGGAGTCGGTGATTGTCTTATCAACAGTAACAGTAGGCACAGTGACAGTCTTGTCAGAGCCATCGACGTCGGTGACAGTTTTATCAACGGTAACGATAGGCACAGTGGCGGTCTTGTCCTCGGTAACAGTTGGTACAGTGACAGTCTTCTTACCAACACCATCGATGTCAGTGACAGTTTTATCAACGGTAACGATAGGCACAGTGGCGGTCTTGTCCTCGGTAACAGTTGGTACAGTGACAGTCTTCTTACCAACACCATCAGAGCCGGTGATAGTCTTATCAACAGTAACAGTAGGCACAGTGGCGGTCTTGTCCTCGGTAACCGTTGTTACAGTGACAGTCTTGTCATCAGAGCCTTCGAAGCCAGTGATAGTCTTATCAACAGTGACGATAGGCAGAGTAGCAGTCTTGTCCTCAGTAACAGTTGGTACAATGACAGTCTTCTTACCAACACCATCGGAGTCGGTGATTGTCTCATCAACAGTAACAGTTGGCACAGTGACAGTCTTCTTACCAACACCATCGATGTCAGTGACAGTTTTATCAACGGTAACGATAGGCACAGTGGCGGTCTTGTCCTCGGTAACAGTTGGTACAGTGACAGTCTTCTTACCAACACCATCGGAGTCGGTGATTGTCTTATCAACAGTAACAGTAGGCACAGTGGCAGTCTTGTCCTCGGTAACAGTTGGTACAGTGACAGTCTTCTTACCAGCACCATCGGAGTCGGTGATTGTCTTATCAACAGTAACGGTAGGCACAGTGGCAGTCTTGTCATCAGAGCCTTCGAAGTCAGTGATAGTCTTATCAACAGTGACGATAGGCAGAGTAGCAGTCTTGTCCTCGGTAACAGTTGGTACAGTGACAGTCTTCTTACCAGCACCATCGGAGTCGGTGATTGTATTATCAACAGTATCAGTAGACACAGTGGCAGTCTTGTCCTCGGTAACCGTTGTTACAGTGACAGTCTTGTCATCAGAGCCTTCGAAGCCAATGATAGTCTTAGCAACAGTGACGGTAGGTACAGTAGCAGTCTTGTCCTCGGTAGCAGTTGGTACAGTGACGGTCTTCTTACCGGCACCATCGGAGTCGGTGATTGTCTTATCAACAGTAACGGTAGGCACAGTGGCAGTCTTGTCCTCGGTAACCGTTGTTACAGTGACAGTCTTGTCATCAGAGCCTTCGAAGCTAGTGATAGTCTTATCAACAGTGACAGTCTTGTCATCAGAGCCTTCGAAGTCAGTGATAGTCTTATCAACAGTAACAGTAGGCACAGTGGCAGTCCTGTCCTCGGTAACAGTTGGTACAGTGACGGTCTTCTTACCAGCACCATCGGAGTCGGTGATAGTCTTATCAACAGTAACGGTAGGCACAGTGGCAATCTTGTCCTCGGTAACAGTTTGTACAGTGACAGTCTTCTTGTCAGCACCATCAGAGTCGGTGATAGTCTTATCAACAGTAACAGTAGGCACAGTGGCAGTCTTGTCCTCAGTAACAGTTTGTACAGTGACAGTCTTGTCAGCACCATCGGAGTCGGTGATAGTCTTATCCACAGTAACGGTAGGCACAGTGGCAGTCTTGTCCTTGGTAACAGCTTGTACAGTGACAGTCTTCTTGTCAGCACCATCAGAGTCGGTGATAGTCTTATCAACAGTAACGGTAGGCACAGTGGCAGTCTTGTCCTCGGTAACAGTTTGTACAGTGACAGTCTTGTCAGCACCATCGGAGTCGGTGATAGTCTTATCTACAGTAACAGTAGGCACAGTGGCAGTCTTGTCCTTGGTAACAGCTTGTACAGTGACAGTCTTCTTGTCAGCACCATCAGAGTCGGTGATAGTCTTATCTACAGTAACGGTAGGCACAGTGGCAGTCTTGTCCTCGGTAACAGTTTGTACAGTGACAGTCTTGTCAGCACCATCGGAGTCGGTGATAGTCTTATCTACAGTAACAGTAGGCACAGTGGCAGTCTTGTCCTTGGTAACAGCTTGTACAGTGACAGTCTTCTTGTCAGCACCATCGGAGTCGGTGATAGTCTTATCAACAGTAACGGTAGGCACAGTGGCAGTCTTGTCCTCGGTAACAGTTTGTACAGTGACAGTCTTGTCAGCACCATCGGAGTCGGTGATAGTCTTATCAACAGTAACGGTAGGCACAGTGGCAATCTTGTCCTCGGTAACAGTTTGTACAGTGACAGTCTTCTTGTCAGCACCATCAGAGTCGGTGATAGTCTTATCAACAGTAACGGTAGGCACAGTGGCAGTCTTGTCCTCGGTAACAGTTTGTACAGTGACAGTCTTGTCAGCACCATCAGAGTCGGTGATAGTCTTATCAACAGTAACGGTAGGCACAGTGGCAGTCTTGTCCTTGGTAACAGCTTGTACAGTGACAGTCTTCTTGTCAGCACCATCAGAGTCGGTGATAGTCTTATCAACAGTAACAGTAGGCACATTGGCGGTCTTGTCCTCGGTAACAGTTGGTACAGTGACAGTCTTGTCATCCGAGCCTTCGAAGTCGGTGATAGTCTTATCTACAGTAACGGTAGGCACAGTGGCAGTCTTGTCCTCGGTAACCGTTGTTACAGCGACAGTCTTTTCATCAACACCATTAGAGTCAGTGATAGTCTTATCAACAGTGACGGTAGGCACAGTAGTAGTCTTATCCTCGCTAGCAGTTAGTACAGTGGTCGTCTTCTCATCTGCAACATTAGAGTTGGTGACAGTCTTATCAGCAGTAATGGTAGACACAGTAGCAGTCTTATCCTCAGTAACAGTCTTCTCATTTACAATGCTTGAGTCAGTGACAGTCTTGTCAACAGTAATAGTAGGAACAGCGACAGTCTTGTCCTTGGTAACAGAAGGTACGGTGATAGTCTTATCTTCAGTAACAGTAGGTACAGTGACAGTCTTGTCATCCGTAACAGAATGTAAGGTTACTGTCTTCTCATTACTGAGGTCGGTGATTGTCTTATCAACAGTGACGGTAGGTACAGCAACAGTAGGTATGGTGATAGTCTTCTTATCAGTGGCACTAAAGTCAGTAATAGTCTTATCAACAGTAGCAGTAGGCACAGCGACAGTCTTATCCTCAGTAACAGTCTTCTCATCTGCAACATTGGAGTCGGTGATGGTCTTATCAACAGTGACAGTCTTATCCCCAGTAACAGTAGGTACAGTGATAGTCTTCTCATCTGTAACATAGGAATCGATGATAGTCTTATCAATAGTAACTGTAGGTACCGCAATAGTCTTATCCTCAGTGACAGTCTTCTGATCTACAACATTGGAGCCGGTGATGGTCTTGTCAACAGTAACAGTTGGAATAGTGACAGTCTTATCATCGGTAACAGAATGTATGGTGACTGTCTTTTCATCAGCAGTACCGGAGTTGATGATTGTCTTATCAACAATGACAGTCTTATCCTCAGTACCAGTAGGTACGGTGACGGTCTTTTCACCTGCAACATTAGAGTCGGTAATAGTCTTATCAACAGTAACAGTGGCAGCAGCAACAGTCTTGTCCTCAGTAATAGTAGGTTCAGTGACAGTCTTATCCTCAGTAATAGTAGGTTCAGTGACAGTCTTATCCTTGGTAACAGTAGGTACAATGACAGTCCTTTCAGCTGCAACATTGGAGTCGGTGATAGTCTTATCAATAGTGATGGTCTTATCCCCGGTAACGGTAGGCATAATGATAGTCTTATCCACTGTGACGGTAGATACGGAGTTATCCTTAGTATTATCAGAGTCGGTGATAGTCTTGTCAACAGTAACAGTGGGCGCAACAACGGTCTTGTCTTCAGTAACTGTAGGCGCGGTGACGGTCTTTTCTTCAGTTACAGTAGGTGCGGTGATAGTCTTTTCCTCAGTTACAGTAGGTGCGGTGACAGTCTCCTCATTTGTAACATTAGCACCGGTGATAGTCCTATCAACAGTAACAGTAGGTGCAGTGACAGTCTTATCCCTAATGATAGTTGCTTCAAGCGATCTGGTCTTTTCGTCAGTTACTGTGATCCCAGGAAGTGTTTGGTTGTAAGTGTGTACTTCAGTGACTGTTGGAGCAGTAATTGTATGTTGCATTGTTTCTCTATCGGTGACAGTGTGCTGGTTTGTCACTCTCTCAATTGATGGAGTTGCGATAGTATGCTGGACGGTTTCTTTTTCCGTTACTGTTGAAGCAGCGGGGGTAACATGGACTGTTTCTTTGTCGGTGATCGTATGCTGATCAGTCTCTCTTTCGGTTACTGTTGGAGCGGAAACTGTATGTTGGACTGTTTCCTTGGCGGTTACGGTCGAAGCAGCGGGGGTGACATGGACTGTTTCTTTATCAATGATGGTATGCTGATCAGTCTCTCTATCAGTGATTGTTGGACCAGAAACTGTATGTTGGAATGTTTCTTTGTCCGTAACCGTTGAAGCAGTGGGGGTAACATGGACTGTTTCTTTATCAGTGATAGTATGCTGGTCAGTCTCTCTATCAGTTACTGTTGGAGCAGCAACTGTATGTTGAACCGTTTCTTTACTCGTTACTGTGGGAGCGGTAACTGTATTGTGGACAGTTTCTTTATCAGTTACTGTAGGAGCAGTTACAGTATGCTGTACAGTTTTTTTATCAGTTACAACGGGAGCGGTGATGGTGTGTTGACTTGTCTCTCTTTCAGTAACCGTATGTTGTATTGTGTTTTCATCGGTTTCCGTGTGTTGCACTGTTTCTTTGTCAGTGACGGTAGGAGCGGTAAGAGTATGCTGGTCTGTTTCTCTATCCGTCACAGTAGAAGCAGAGATAGTGTGCTGTACTGTTTCTTTATCTGTGACGGTATGTTGATTTGTCTCTTGGGCAGTTACAGTATGCTGATCTGTCTCACTAACAGTCACTGTAGGAGCAGTGACTGTGTGCTGGAAGGTTTCCTTTTCGATGATTATAGATTCTGTGATCGTTGGAGTTACGGTCACAGGTTGCAAAGTCTTTTTCTTGATTACCGTGTGCACCTTGTGTTTGGTATCTAAAGCGGTTCGGACGACTACTGTAGGACTTTCGGATTCCTTTTTGGTCAAAGTACGATGTTTGATAACGGTGTGTCGCTCTGTTTCCGGTTTTTCAGCAATGGTGGTGGTTTCTTGGACTGTATCCACGTGGGTTACCGATTCTTTGCGGGTGACAGTGGCATGAATTGTTTCAACGTAGGTCTCCTTAGCTGATCCGGAGCCAACATCTGTTGTGAGCAACTGGTTGGTAGTCTCGACGATAATGGAGGGTGGCTCCGTATACGTCTGGTATTCGATGTATGTGCTGTAAACTGTAGCAGTATCTGGTATGCTTTCTGTTGCTGAGTCCTTATTTGCTGGCTTTTTGGTTACCAATACTGTAGGAGTCACGGTCACGGGTTTCAAAGTCTTCTTCTTGGTTACCGTGTGCACCTCATGTTTGGTATCTAAAGCGGTTCGGACGACTTCCGTTGGTGTTTCGAATTCCTTTTTGGTCAAAGTATGATGTTCGGTAAGCGTGTGTCGTTCTGTTTCTGGCTTTGCAGCAATGGTGATGGTTTCTTTGACTGTATCCACGTGGGTTACCGATTCTTTGCTGGTTACGGTGGCATGAATTGTTTCAACGTGGGTCACTTTTACCGATCCAGAGCCAACATCGGTCGTGAGCAACTGGTTGGTGGTCTCGAATATAACAGTGGGAGGCTCTGTATACGTCTGGTATTCTAGGAACGTGCTGTAAACCGAAACAGTATCGGGCAAGGTGTCAACCGCCGCAGCGCTATGCTCTTTCTGTTTCTTTGAAATTACCGACATACTGATGGTTGACTTGGGTAGAAGCGAAGAGCCAGTTGAGGTTGCTTTTTTTCCCCCACTTGCTACATGTTCCGACACTATTCTATGATCATCTTCCACACGACGGTCGGATACCATGGCTTTGACGTCAGGTAATTCACTATTCTTCGGCTTTAAATCATGTTCCTGGGAGGATAATGGTCTATTTACTGAAGAACTGCGAAGGGAAGCCTCCGTAGCCACTGTAGTTAACGAAGAGTGGGTAGGGGCTGGCACAGTGGATTTGGACTGAGCTGACTGATGGTCTGCTTTCTTGGATAATGGTAGAATTCCATCGTCAAGGACTGGGCCACTTTGTTGCAATGCAGATAGAGCATTTGCAAATGCTATAGCAGCGGATAGACCATAGGTAAACCGCATGCTTAACCTGAGAAAGTGATGTCAGACCGACTCTATAAATTGGACTTGCTGCGTGGGATATTAATATTGATCTAGAATTGGCAAAAAAATCTTCGCGTCGTCGCCGAAGTCTAGTGGAAAAGTAATTGTCTAGATAGCATTCTAACCAGTAGCTCAAAGAGGAAAAATCGAACCCATTTGCTACGTCGGAATGGGGCATCTTACAGCCGAGTCTTCCATTTACAACTAATTCCCCAGATTGGTCTTGTCACCGAAAAACCTCACCCATGACTGAATTTGTATTACTATAATGGGCTCACAGACAGGGACCCACCGAAACAGACTAGTGGGTCATCTCCACATCCAACTTTAACTTCAAGTTCCCGTCAATAGCCTGTAAGTCTGTTGGCTTATGCAGCGATCAGCCTCCGAGGCCAACATTTATATAATTCGGACATGATTGGTGGCAAACTTTCAGCTCTTAGTTCTGTTATAGCCTGAACTGCAAAAAGTATAATACAGGCGCTAGCAGAGCAATTGCATGCTCTTGCGCCAGATAAACAGCATCAGATATACCATCCCCTGGACTGTCGTGATTCCAGGGCTACTTACCCTTAGACTGAGAATCATTCTGAGCCTTGTGTATGATGGTTGTGCATAATGTCACGGGAGTGGAATTCCTAAACAAGTTAGGTGCGTTGCTTCTTATGCATATTTGGCCAAGATTACCATATCATCTCCAAAACGGCTATTGGCAAAAAATGTCATCCTTGGAGTAAGCCCGGAAGTACCTACATCAATTGGTTTCACCGACCTCTATGGCCTTTTTGGACTGGATCGCCTTTCTTATCGTATGCTGATTAGCCTAATTGTTTGGTACATTGATTTCCCCAATCGTACGGCATTGATTTCCCTAATAGGGACAGCGACAATCGACACTTGGGTGGAATTTCTACCAGTTTTCGGTTGGTGCGTTCGGTTGGTGCGTTCGATTGCTACTACTCACTGGATGAGGCATTGCTGGAACTAGGAATAACCTTTTCAGATTGCACATGTATGTTTATCCATATCCTTCCTGGCGCATTTCGAAAAAAGCTGCTGACTTTCGCTTTTCAAACAGCCGAAACTGTCTATGTGCTATTTGGCTATACTTTAGTTGACCATGCGATACCTAACTTACTAAATGTTGGTAATTCACGTTGGAGTTAGTTTACAGGCTGTTCACTAATGTCGCCTGTAAGTTACCAAATATTGTGCATTGGTCCAAAAGACCCCAAACATGCTCTCAGGACCTTCCTAAACATATTCGATGCCTTCCAAGGCCTTGCAGGATCGCACTTGCTGATTATGTTCGAATGCAATGATGGACATAAATCCCCACAAATTGTTCGATCAATGGCCAGATCTCACAGTGCAAAGAGAATTGCTCAAATTAGATGGTACACGACTAGGGAGTAAGAGTGACTGGTTCTATTATCCCACCCTGCATATCAATGCAAGTAACCTGAAGCCATCGCAAGGCAATCCTCCTCCAGCATAAGGTGAGCACACAGTCACTGGTGTAGAGACATATGCTCATTACAAACGGTTTACCCAAGAACTACAACTACAACTTCGAAGCAATGGCACACCCATACAATCGAGCCCGTTGTTACTACGTTGGAGACTCAGATCGATACCATTGTACAGGCCGAAATAGTACGCAGCACAAGTATCGCATTAACAACATTTACTCCGTCTGCAGACATAAAAAATACGTATGATACTACAACAGAAACACTAACTCAAGAGGACACTGTCGCTAATCTGCCAAACTGACGCGCTACCTCTACTGTTGCCCAATCTTTTCCACTGTATTTGGGACTGTACAACCTACAGTAAGCCACCGTTACAACCATTTCATCAGAAGTTTCCACGATAAAGATATTTGATAGATAAATCATATTTGTCCATATATTTGTGCAAGATGGTCCAGAAAAATGAAAGGTGGTCGTCAAACAGGTGCTGGAGTCACATCAAATCCCATAATTCGGTTAGCAGTAAGGATTGAGCAAAGCTGAGAAGCTATGAGATGGTGTAGATAAAGACCCATGATCTGCACATCTTGGTACAGCTTCTTATTCGACCACATCATCGATGGTGGCTTTCTTGGTTTCAGTGGACTTCATTGTCAAAGCAAACCACACTACATATGGAAATATCTATATTATGTTTTTATTAAGGAATTTGCCATTGTAAGTCACAGTGATCTATTTCACTGAAAACAGTCAGGATATTTGAGAAGTGTATCCCCTATCATCACTCGAATAATTCTTAGCATGAAATAAGGACGTTTATTCATCTAACAGAACATACCTGTAGTTAGTGCTAGAGATCCACGGCGGGCGACACGAGCACTTGTTGGAGCTACTTGCCACAACCTGTTTGGCATAAGCAACCAAAATTTTTGTTGAACATATTGGCTTCAAAATAGCGCCGCACACCTAGATTTCTGGCCAATATTTTTGAATCCGATAACTTGTTCCGATAGAGCGGATATGTACCTTGATTTTGTGCCTGGGGTCAGAGTTCCAGAATTGGTTTATAAAATCCAATAATTCGGAGTGACAATCAAAGAATTCTTGAAAAGAAGTTTGATAAGCCGAATCCAATTAGGAAGTCGGTACTTTCCTGATTGTGGCTACCGATAGTCGCAAATCACGAAAAAATCATTGGTAGCCGCATAGAGGTGAGCATTGTTGGAAGTGGCAGTAGCAACTTGGAAGTAATTTTCCCAGCTTTACGAATCAAGGTCATCTGACGGTTTTCAGAATTAAAAATGCAATGAAAATCGCCAGTTGCAACTAGCCACGTAAGTTTGCTTCTCTATCTCAGCTATTTTCCACGCCATCTACATTACAAGAATACTCCTGTTTAAGTCGAAGCAAGCATGACGCCATAGGTTTTACAGTTACAAGCAAACTTGCCAATGAACTGTGGCTGGAATGGCTCAACCTCTCCAGAACCCTCACTGATAAGATAGTTGGTACCAAAGCAAATATTGTCAATGTCTAACACTTTGGGTCATTATCTATCACCGCCAAAGAATTAACAAATAAATGGGAAGTGTTATTGTAGTGCGCGTGGTTGCAAATCTGTCCAAAATTGGTTATCGGTGTAGGTATACCTACGGACATGATATCATCCAGAGGTGATATCTGTATTTAAGACAATGAATAAAGAAACCAACTCAAACTGAGCAGATTTCTGAAGAGGTGCAAGATTTGCTTAGGGGGAGGGATGAACGTCACCAGGTGGCAAAATCTTCATCTACTTAGGTCAAATATGTAAAGAAGTTGTTGTAAGAGTTTTTGGAGATATTGGCAGTGATTGGGAGAACAAGTGGATTATGTGGTTTTCACTTAATGATTTATTGAATGTAAAAGTGGTGTTTATACTTTTACATGATCCTGGAAAAACCAACACGTAGACTATGTTTAGTAAGATCCCAAGAACATGTGTGCAAAGTTAGGAGCTGTTTGGACAACTTTACAAAAGTTCATGTTCTGGGTACCTGATGTTTTGGTGAAAGTATTCAAAGTAAATTCCGACAGGGAATTGGCTCAGAATTCTCTAAGATTTGTAGACCATGATCTGTGTGACTAAGTAGGGTGAATATTTAGGTGTAATTACGAAATTTTCAAGAATACTTTGCCAAAATATCAGGTACGCAGGACATGAAGGATTACTCAGTTGTCCAAAGTCCCTCAAACTTTGCACACATACTCTTGGGAGCACCCAAATGGATTCTGCGGGTTTGTATTGCGAAGATCGTGTAAAAATATAAAAGCCATTTTTACACTCAATAATAATAAAGTGAAAACCACATGATCAACTCTGACAACTTGACAGGAATATTTTTGCTGTTTGTGTACGCCAAGTTCAACTATTCATTAACATCTCTACTATACCTAAGGTATTTGAGTCAAGTGTTGTTTGACAGTGAAGCCAGCTGTTGGTGATTTACACCAATCACAAATGAGTATCAAGACCCTGAACCTTTGTTGTGGGAAACATATGCACGCTAACAGAATATTATGAAGCAGAGCAGTTAATCATGTTATTTGCAATGCCTTGACAGCGTGTAGTTTAATCTTCAAGAGTATTTTTTGTATCAGTCACCGTTCAGCTGGTGTAACTTAGATAACAGTTTCACAAATACATTGATAAAATACATATACCAAGATATAAGAATAGGGTGACAGGAGCAATGGCACTGGTAGTAGCACTTTCAAAAGTGTTTTGCATATTTGTTTCAATAATATGAATACTTGCTACACCCAGCATACAAGCCATCATGTAATATGATTAGGCATTGTATTCACCTACCTGAAACACACAATAGAAATACAGTGAACGAAGCAGCATTCAGTCAACCGCTCTGTATACTATGTGCTTCTCCTTGGCCATCATACCCACTGAAATGCTATCTCCGCTCAGAAAATATTCCATGACAGCTTTGTTCATCTGGTTAACGCCACTTTCTCCTTGAAATATCGCTGGCGCTGACACGGACTTGTAACTGCTCGGCTGGCTCTACAAATTCACTTTTCCGCGTGAGGCCCATTTCAACAATACAAACTAGGCCAAGGGTGCGTACAATAAGGGTGCCGATCAAACGATCCGAAGTGGTGCCACAGCAGCCAGCTACTACGCAACTATCCACCTGGAGGCCTCGAAAGCCCTCACGGATATTTCAAGATTAGAGGTCAATGTGTCTTAGTTGGGAAGGGCAACATGGCCACCTCATCAAAACTACTGCCTAGAGTCTCAAGAACACCAAGGCACTGCAACAGGATTTGAAAGTGAATGAGGATATAAATATGGGAATTAAGCTGGGAAGGAGCGAAATTGGCTTTGATTTATTTCATCCAATACTGTGCGGTCCTGTCCATATATTCAGATGGTGTTTACCAGGTAGTATTTGTAAGCCTACGCGATCCCGATTCTGGCTTTTTGGATTTTACAGTTACGTTGTATTAAATCGCTTTACTTTCTATTTATCTTTCTAGTATTCTACATCAAGGACAATACGATAACGAGCTTTGCCTTGTTCCATATGCTGCAGAGCTTCATTGACCTTGGACAATGGGAAGTGCTCTACCATAGGCTTGATATTGTGCTTACCAGCAAACTCCAAAGCCTTCTTGATCACCTCTACGCCACCAATCAAGGAGCCGGTTAGCTTGATTTCACTTGCAATGAAGTCAATTGGCTGGAAAGCCAATTTCTCCGGAGGAACAGAGAGCAGGCAGATTTCACCACCAAAGTCCATCCACGAAAAGAACTCGTTGTACTGCTCAGACTTGCAGTCAGCTGTGACAAACAAATAGTTGAGTGTGTGACGAATCTCGTCAACTTCCTCCTTCTTTGAGGTGTCAACAAAGATCGAGGCACCCAAGTCAAGGCATTGCTGACGCTTGTTAGGGGATTGAGAGAATGCAACAACCTCCGCACCCAAAGCGTTGGCAAACTGAATGGCCAAATGACCTAGGCCACCTATACCAACAATACCAACACGATCACCCTTCTTGACACCATCACGGAGCATAGGAGCAAAGACGGTGGTGCCCGCGCACATCAGAGGAGCCGCAAGCTTGGGGTCAACGCTCTCTGGTAGCTTGAAAGCATATGCAGAATTGACTCGAATAGCCTCAGCATAACCGCCGTGACTCTGTTGGCCATCTTTGTAAAAACCGGCATAAGTAACCACCATCTCAGGGCAGTGAGGATCAAGTCCACGATTACAAGCATGGCACTCCTTGCTTAGACAGGCATTGACCTGGGCACCAACTCCGACAATATCGCCTTCCTCAAGGTCCTTGACATC